>CABHPP010130311.1:0-42991 GCA_902168425.1 Peromyscus attwateri | reverse complement strand
AAGAAAGAAAGAAAGAAAGAAAGAAAGAAAGAAAGAAAGAAAGAAATACAAGACCAAGATGTACCCTTTCTAGTTCTTTAGGGTCACTTCTCTGTGGCTGGATAATAACAGCCTTCTTGCTGTGTTCATTTCTTGTCTTGCTCTTCTTTTACTTATTTGGTATTTTAAAATATTTGTTTCTGATTTTATCCTCATCATGAAGCTTGAGGAAATCTCAAAGCAAAAGAACACTCAGGAGATGTAATGTGATGTTTTTCAGTTCCTAAGATTTCTACCCAGCCACCACTTTTCAGATTTAGTCTCTTTTTTTATATCTGGTGGAAAATTTTCATGGTACATTGCAAAGGGAATATTCAAGGAATGGTGAGTCTTTTTTGCTTTGTTCTATAAAAAGGTTTCTGCACTAACATGTTTTAGTTGATAATTGATGCTGAAGATTTTGACTTTCCAAGAAAACTTTTTACAGTTTCTCATACAAGTCACTCCTGTCCTCATTAATAACAGAGCGTTAGTAAAACCAATTTTTTGCCTCTGCCTTATTATATTGTAAAATGATTTTGTAAATGACCCATTTTTATGAATAAGAAGAAATAAAATTAGGACCAAGAAAAGGAGGCATTCAAAATATTAGGTTGGATCCTCAGACCTATTGAGAAGATATATTTGTTAAGACTGGAGAAAGGGAAAGTTTGTGAGCAAACCTGGATTCTTTAGCATGTTTTCATTTTGCTTTTTATGTGTTTATTTTCTGTTTTCCCTCATAAATCTAAAAATTTAGACTTAGAAGTATTAATTACTTATGTTAAGAAATCATTAACTTGACTCAACCATGCTAGCTTAGAAAAGTTGAAGAAATGTAAGGTTGGAAGAAAAACATGAAAGATTAAATGTTCATTTTCTTTCATTCAAATTGAAATTTCCAAATTTCTAGTCGATTACAAATATCATGCATTCTGACCACACCCATTTTCCTTCCTTAAAACCTCTTTCAAGTTGACAACTTTTCTTCAGAATCATGATCAGTCATTTGCAAACATATTTGCTTCTCCTAATTGAGTTTGATATTCTCATCTTTTCTATTTTGTGTTGTGAAATAATGCTTTTGTACACTGGTTTAATAAAATGCTGATTGGCCAGTAGCCAGTCAGGAAGTATAGGCAGGATAAGCAGACAAAGAGAATTCTGGGAAGAGGAAGGCTGAGTGAGGAGATGCCAGCCCGCCATCCAGGGAGCAGTATGTAATGCCATATAGGTAAAGCCACAGAACATGTGGTGACATATAGATGAACAGAAATGGGCTGTCTAAGTGTAAGAGCTTGTCAGTAGTAAGCCTGAGCTAATGGCCAAGCAGTTTTAATTAATATAAGCCTTTCTGTGTATTTACTTGGGTCTGAGCAGCTGCAGACAGGGTGGGACACAGGAAAACTGCCAACTACACTTTTGCTCTTTTCTACAAGTAATTCCCCAATCCCAACATATCATAGCATTGAACAATAGATAACAGGAAAGAACTGTCTCATCTATATCAGTTCCTACTGTGTATTCCCAATCACCAAGAATTCATTCTGGAGAGTTAAGGTGTCTCATTAAAACTGAGGTTTTATGACAGGTAGAAAACTAACTTTCTAATGATAGTACCCTAGACAGCACTGTGGAAGATTTGACAGTATAGTGGCTAGTTTGGTGTGTCTGCTTGTGTAACACAAATCTTAGATGGTCTTATTACAAAAAAAAAAAAAAAAAAAAAAAAAACAGACCCAGATATTGGAGTGAAAGCTGAAAGATAAGAGAAATAGAACAATCCACAGTCAACCTCACCTTGCCAACTCCTTAGCCGATACTGTTTCCATGAATCCTCAGACTGAAAGCCTCTGAGTTCTCACCCTCAAGGGTCTCAGTTGAACTGCTGCTTAGTTCCTACTTCCTCATGCCTTATATACCATTCTCCACCCAGCCATGTCACTTCCTGGGATTAAAGACATGTGTGTTTTCCAAGCAAAGGCATGAGCTCTCAAGTCCTGGGATTAAAGGCATGTGCCACCACTGCCTGTCTCTGTTCCCAGTGTGGCCTTGAACTCAGAGATCCGGACTGATCTCTGCCTTCCAAGTGATAGGATTAAGGATGTGTGCCACCACTGTCTGTTCTCTATGTCTAATCTGGTGGCTGGCTCTGTCCTCTGACCCCCAGATAAGTTTATTAGGGTGCACAATATATCACCACATGCTTGTTTGGGGTTTTTTGTTTATTTGTTTGCTTGTTTGTCAATTTGACACAAGTTGGATTTACTTAAGAAGAAAGAACCACAATTGAGAAACTGCTTCCAAGAGGCTGGCCTTCAGATAATCCCATGGGAACACTTTCTTGATTGATAATTGATATGGGAATACCCAGATTGTTGTGGGCTTTGCCACTCCTGGTGAGTGGTCCTAGAGTTCATAAGACGGCAGACTGAAAAGACCATCGGGAAAAGCAAGCATATCTCCATTACTTCTTTCAGTTCTTGCCATCATGTTCCTGCCCTGCTTGAGTTCCAGTCCTGATTTTCCTAAATGATGGATATGTAAGATGAAATAAACACTGTTCTACTCAAGGTGCTTTTGGTGACAGTATTTTTACCACAGCAATGGAAACATAATGAAGATAAACACTCTGCAGAGCATTGTGGAAAGTTTGACACACTGGGTAGCACTTGGAAAAGAGTCAGCATCTTCAACAGCACAGGTGAAAGTGTCTGTGCCCTGGACAGTACCATGGGAAAGTCAGCACACAGGACAGTGCCATGGAGGCCCAATAGCCTTAACATTGTAGATCTGCACCCTAGGAATAAAATAGGAAGAAGCAACCACACTGAGGTGGTCAACAGCCTCGGTTTCCTGGACACAGATCAGTGAATTCTGGTGAAATTCTTGTTCTGAACAACAGATTTGATATGCTCAGAGGAGGGCCTCATGAAATTCTTGTAAAGAGGAGACAAAAATGTTGTGACTATCACTGTGGAAACTATAGTGAAACTTTTCTTCAGAAAAAAAAAAACAATTCTTTAAAATGTTTATTTGGCTCTGAGTAATTACAAATTTCTTAAATGATAAATAAGAAACTACAACACAACCATGGTACTTTAGTCTGTTATCTGTTCTTTCCACCCAGAACTACCATTTCATAAGGCGCATGTGTGTTGCTTCATTTCTCCACTGAGTCCTTCTACAGTCTCTTACTTCTCTTGTGAGACCAGAATCTATCTTCAACTTTAATGGACACACAGGCCTTATTCTAATGTCATCTTCTGTTTCAATATGTCACAGATCCATTTATTAACTATGCCCCCAGTTTGCCATGCATATGCCTACCACAGGGCTAATGGCCAGAATGTCATTTCTGAGGGGCCATCTGAACCTTTCCTCTCTCCTCTTGGTAAGTAAGGGGTGTTCCACCTTCTTACATCACTTCAACCCTCATTATTCAGGAAATTACAGTGGCCTCCTCATCTGAGTTTTCCTAATATAAACAATATAGACACCTCTGAGTTCTCTAACATTGACAATATTGGCATCCTATAACTCTCCTTAACACCATAGGATATGGTGCAAATCTGAACATGATGACTCCACTTTAAGGTTTTCTTTCTCAGTGAATCATCTGTAACCTCCAGGAGCTTTGTTCCAAAACTAAGCTCTTTGGGGACAATTGAGTCCCCTAGAGCTTAGTTCAGGTCTTAAAATAGTTACTGATCAGAAAATATTTGCATAAGCACACAACAATTTGTTTCATTTATCATATTAATTAATAATATTGATCAATTAATAAATAATAATATTATTATTAAATAATATCATACACACAGCAGGAGTTCAGAAATATTGAGTAAGTTGATAAGTACATGAATAAATGAATGTTGAATTACCTGAATGAATTAGCTGCTTGTGAATTTGAGGGTCATTTATCATTTTAGTCTGACTTTTGCATCCATGTGTGTACTGCTATAGCATTATTTTCTTCCAGAGAGAGTTGAAAGGACAAACTGACTTGTATTATTAACCTACAATTAACAGTGACTTTTTTTTACTTACCTACAATAATATCAGAATATGTACAATGAAATAAAATGCACAATGCATGCCAAAGGCCAACCCAAACTCTTCAGAGAATGCCCTGTCCCTGACCCCATTTTATACAGGAGTTTCTTGGTGTTTAAACAGATGAAGATTGTGAGTGACCCCAAGTTATACCATCCATGCTTCATCTGTGGCACCAGCTGAAGATGCTGAATCTTAGCTCATAGTTCTCCTGTTTTACTGCATGTTTCACAATAATATTCCACTGAATATCTTTTTATATTTCTCTTTCCTCTTCTACACATGATTATACAGTATAATTTCTATGAGTCCAGCACTTCCTACCAACAATACATTTAAACATTTTTAGCAGATTATACTATCCATGCTTATACTCACTAACCATGGAGTAAGTAGTCTATCATGCAATGTTTTTAGCATCCTGTCTGCCTAACCTAAAAAGAAGAGTAAGCAAGAATTATATTTCATGTACTTTAAAGAGTCACTATGGGTCTATTCAAAAAAAGATATTTTTAAATTTATTTATTAGCTGGTTTAAATTATATCTCCAGAGAAAGCTATAAAATACCCCAATTTCAACATAGTTGATCCAGAGAATAAATCTTTATTGTGATCCTCAGTGGCATGCTAGGTGTGACAGAAAACTTCTCTGTTTTTCAAGCACATTTTTACTAAAACTGGGTGATGTAACAATAACCTAAAGTCCTTCTAGCCAAAGTTGGGGTTAGAATTTTTCATCTAATAAAACTGGCATCATCATATCATCTCCCTTTCTGCCTTGTATTTGAGGGACAAGTAAAAATAAAATGAAGACGGCTCCAAAGTCACTGTTGAAATTGGCTGCTGGCCTGCTAAGCAGCTAAGGAGTGTAGGGTAGGGCAAGGACAACCAGAAAGCAGGACAGAAGGTCTGTCTGGTCTATCATGTGTGGAGGTTGTCTTTCCTCTAGACGTGTTTCCTCGTCTATAGAGCAGGACTTTCTTATTGCAGTCTTTCACCACACTATATTTGTTTAATTCATCATTCTGTTTAATGAATTAATTAATTTAATGATAATTTGCTATGAAATATTTCTAAAGTAAATGGGAAAAAAACACACTGACAGCATCATTTACACTCTTTGGAAGAACTTTTAAAAGCTCTTGTAAGGGTTCGATTTAAAAACTTTTTTTCTATAAAAATGAACAACTGGAATCAGTTGTCTTGAAGGGGAATATTTATTCCAGGTTATGAACTGGACAGAAGCCTGACTGAAGGAAAAGGGTGGTTGGGTGCAGACCAGAGAAATAAATTATGTGTTTCCTTCTTGCTATCTCCAGCTTTGATGCTTACATTCCATTTATTCCTTATAGATATTTTTCTACCCCTCTTCACCTTCAAAGTTTACACTTTCTTTGTCCTTCCTACTTCAGGTTCCTCTGTACAATTTTTTAAAGTAACCATTAAGCCAGACAATAGGCCTAATTGTGATGACAGTTTCTGAAGGTCATCTTGTCTGGACTGACTGAGTGGACAGTGAGTAAAGCATCCTTCTGAACATTTCCACAGTGCGTTTTCAGAGAAGACTGGCAAGTGGATTAGTGCTATGGTTTAGGTAAACATACCAAAGGTCTGTTTGTTGAAGGCTTGATTCAAACCCTTTAGATTTGTTGGAAAGTGATAGATCCTTTAACAGGTAGGGCCTGGTGTGTGCTCTTCATGGAGATGATGGATCCCATCCCTTCATCTTCCTCTTTTACACCCAGCCCATGAGGTGAGTGGCTTCTTCCACTATATGCTGTCGTGATAGATCCAAAAGCCTCAGAACCAACCAATTATGCATTTGAATATCTGAAATATATGCCGAAGTGAGACTCTTTTCTTTTTGCAAATTATCACAAATAACCTGTTATAGTAATGAAAGGCTAAGAAAGTCAGGAGCTTAATTGTAAAGACCTTCATCAATGGGGGTTGCTCCATCTCATAAACTAGGGCTTGTGACCATGGCCTTCTCGGAGAGGGTAGTCTCCTCAGGTGGAGACTACATGATTGGTCTCTTTCTCTTTCCAAAGATTCTATCTTTTCAAACTAAGGTGTTAAGGACTTTCTGGATCTCCAGTCTGCATATGTCTATTCTAGAAATTGTATTCTCTATACAAGATTCATAGAAATCTTGTATAGAGGTTACATGCTATTCGTTGTACTTTTCTAGAAACCCTGATATAGAGAAAATAGATAGTGAGGAGTGAGACTGCTATTATACCTATATAACTAAAGAAGTTTTCAGATTGTATAATGGGAAAAGTCTGGTAAAGTTTGGAGTCCCAGGCTAGAAAATGCCAGAAACACTAGAAGTTGAGTGTCACATTGTGGATTTCTCATCCTTAGGGATTTCATGAGATGACCCAGGTATTGTTACAAAGTTATAAGACTCTGGTCAGAGACAGAAATCCTAATATTTCAACCTTACACCAGCTAGAATGATTCAATAGCCCTTGAGTAGAAATACCTAGGCTCATGAAATGTTTCCTTCTGGTTTCCAGGTTTATAAAGGGAAAACTGAGCGAAAGTTGTACTCGAAGCACAATTCTTCCCTTGCTGGTAATAACTGTCTTGAATGCTTTTAACCTGAGGCTGAAATTTTGGCAACTTCCTTCTTGTTATATCAAAGTAGCTATAGAATAAAACTATTCTCTAACTGAACTTCTATGGAGAATTTTTAAATGATTAAAATAATTTAGCATAAATTATTAATTATATACAAATACTTCAAGTGACACAAATCATTTATGCAAGAGTTATAGTGAAGAAAAAGGAGTGAAAGTATCATGAAATAAGACCTTTAGAGTCAATGGCAGAGTATTTAAAAATCAAAGGAAAAATAAAACTCCTAAGCACTTGGTTGTATAGAAAATGTGTCATGTGAAACACATGGACAAGGAAATCACTGGGTTTACAAATAGACAGACTGGTCATGAAGAAAATAGTGCTAATTATTTCCTAAATTGCATTTTCTTGCAAATAGGAGATAGATAGAGGGGCTTAAGGCTCAGGCTCAGGACACAAAGGATGTGCTGGAGGTGAATGAGACAATTTAACAGAATAAAAGAAAAAGATTAGCCATTTGAAACCAAAAGAGGAGAAAGCAAAGACAGATCTGAACTATCAGAAGCTATCATCACACTGGACTTTATTAACATGTATAATTTTTATGTGTCAACTAAATATAAATTTAAATTTATAATGACTTACAGTCTTTATGCAATCTAATTTTTGTATTTTCTTTCATTTTTGACATATCTTTTTAATGATGTATGCCTTAGAAGAGAAATGTGTAGTGTATTTGATTTTACTACAATTTCAGGATGAAGAAAACTATAAATGATGTGGCTTGAGAAAAACTCAAAGGGATATATTTCCAGTTATAACAACAAAAGATCAATAACATCAACTTCTTGATCCCAAGAAAAGAATCCTAGTCTAAGTTATAAAATGACCCCAAAATAAAATATTCTGAAAAGCTGAGTTCATTTCAACAGTTAGGAATTGACAACCTATATTTCCCTTGTATGTATATACAAGGAATGTGTCTTTTTCCTTTACAAGAATTTATGATTCCAGTATTATTTCAGTGGAGTGAATCTGCCAGGTAAATGCTAAGCTACAGGAAGTCAGGGTCCATGTCTGAATGATTCATTTCTCCAATCTCAGCACTTAGCCAGTTCCAGGAGCATTGTGAGCCAAAGAAGAGAAAGAGAGTGAGTGAGATACTTGTCCCTCAACCCTGCTGTTCCCTAATTTATGATAAAACTGCCCTCAATCCATGAAAATTGCTTTGACAGATTCCATTTTAGGCTTAGCTTTTCAGTTTTCTCTCTTAACACTTGTCCATTATCATTCTTTCCAGTGGTTGCTTTCTGAGCTTGGGTTTAAACAAACTAATTTACACACGGGGAAAATGGGTGAATGGGAGATTTTATTTTACACAATGAACCATTGTAAGACAAATAACAGCAATACTTCTGATGACAGCTTCTTGAACTATTTCTTGGAAAATGAGACAGGAATTTAATAATATGAATAGAACATTCGGTTTGCAGAGGTTACATCCCTGCAGACAGATGGCTACTATGCAGGTGTAGCAATCCTAAGAGGAATTCATTGAGAGAGTTGAAGGGTCCTTTCTTGGGCATATGTATCACCAAGTTCATAGTGTTGCTGCCTTCCCACAACAGAAACCACATTCTTTCATCAAAGTAAATTCACTGTGATAATTCTTTAAAAGTGTATGGCAGGCTGAGCACTGTGAATATAGGGACATGTGATTTCCATCCTTTAATGACCCATCAGTTTGTATTATCAGCAATTTCTCTAATGCTCATCTATAGAGGACTCAAGAAGAAATACCAAGACTCTTCCACTTAAGAGAAGACCAGGACTTAATCTTTTGCTTTGAACTGTTTCAGCCTCTTCATTATTTACAGATTTGTGAAACTCAAACAACCAGAGTTATCAGGCAACAGCAGATCCCCTAAGCCTTTTATCATCCCAGCTACAAGTTTGCATATTTTCTTTATAACCAGACAGCATACAAAATGAAGCTACTCTTTACAGAAAAATGAGGCAATTGGAATGTTAATTTTATTTGGTAATACATTGTAAAATCTAAATAGCATTATCCAGCTGATTGACAAAATCTATCCAGCTGTTAAAGGCAAAATAAAACTATCTCAAGACCCACAGTTATAGAAGTCTAATTTTTGCCTGCAGGTAGCTATTGAGAGGAGGGGGTAAGGGAAGGAGAGGAACAATTGTCTGGTTGATAGAATCTAGAAAGAGAGATGGGAAGGACACAGAAGCAAAGTATCATGTCATGCTTTCTCTCTTCTTCTTCAGCGAGCCTTTTATCTTCTTCCACAGGCTGTCCTTCCTCTTTAATTTCTTTTCCGTCGAGGACAGCATGGATTCCTTCCTGCGAATTTCTCTCACTAAGCCTTGAAAAGCATCATCAATACCAAATCGGAGGGCTGCAGAGGTCTCAAAGAAGGCACAGCTGTATTCTCGAGCAAGATTCATGCCTTCTTCTGTAGAGACCTAGGGAGTAAATAAACAAATAATATTAAAAAGAGAGGGAAGGAAAGGCTTTTCTTCAAAACATATGTTCTCCTTACTCTGGCCTCTGGGTTTCAGCTTTTTGAACAAGGGTAAAATGTGAAATTTTATCGTGAAAAAGTTCTAGAAATTTCTGAATTTGAAGGATAAATGAGAAATCTGAATCCCACACAGGAAAAGTGAGTGTAACTCAAAGCCAGTTCTTCAATGATCAAAACCTGCATGGTAGCTCAGTGGTCAACAGCACAGGTGTAGGTGAATTCCACTTTCAGTCGCAGCTTAACTGCTTTTGAATTCTGCAAGCATAGGTAACCATAGTGATCATTTGGCGTCAGCTTCCTCTTCTTTTACACCAAAGAGCAGCACCAACATCACAGATAGTTTATTAGGCTCTTGCCATCATCTACAGAGGGAGTGTGCTGGGAACATTTCAAGCTCTAAAATGTTGATGCTTACATAATTCAGAGCTCTCATCTAACAAAGCATGATGGACTTTCAAAAACAACATTCTGATGAAGGAATCAGTAAGAAAAACACCGTCACTGTGATAAATCAGCCTTTCTCCAGCTTAAAGCTTTACACATCAGCTGTGGTGTTTAACATGCTATGATTTGTACTATTGCCCTAAATGTTCTAGAAACTATAAATGGGCTGAAATCAGACACTTTGCCTCCTTTATCACCCCTTGAGTATCTATCACAGCTCCTGGAGAAAAATGTACCACAGGATGTAGTAGAAGAGTTTAGAGAGTGATCCACCAAATTATTCAAGGTTCGAAAAGTATTAATAGACGTGTGAACATAAATTATGCAGCTATGTTCAAACACTAGATTATTGCACTATAGCTGGTTCTAGAATTCCTGCTCACCATTTAGATCTTGCATAAAGCCTTTTGGATTACAGTCTGTGGCCCTAGTAACAAGCCTGAGATGGCTGGGAGTTCCTCCAAGACAGCCCACGTTAGATATGTGGCATAACAACAAAATAAACAAAAACTGCTCTATTGAGTTCCGGCTACAGTCTGTTCCTAATACACTGCCACTCTGATGGAAAACAGGTACTCCAAAAGAGGAGATAACTTTACCTACATCCCAATTGAAGTGTTCACAATACGCCCCAAGGTCAGACATGTTTGTACATGCCTGGCGGACACACCCGCCCAGTTAGCCCCAGGTCAGGATAGGCATTTCCGGCTCAAGGCGTCTGGTAACCAAGGCGACCACCGGACACATCCGCCTGGCGAACTCCAGGTTAACATAGCCATTTCCGGGTCAAGGCGTCTCGCGTGACCAGGATCCGTGATGTCACGTAGCCACGCAGGCGCGCAGCATGGCTACGTCATTACGTCTACCTGGGCACGCCCCGCCTTATAAAGAGCGGCCATGACTGGCCTAATCCCCTTCCTCACACGTGTTTTCTCCCGCGCGGGCACTCACTTCCTTTCTGTCCCCCAATAAACTCTATCAGCGGATTCTGTCGTGTTTCGTGACATTTCCTTGCAGGGGAACAGCGCAAATAACTAACACCAACGGTCAAAAAAAGTGAGAAAATAAAAGGCAACAAGTTAGGTTGTATGGTCAGCTTACACCGAGGCATGACAAGATGGAGAGGGGGCTATTGAAAAACTCCTTATAATAAATTCATAAAAATGAAAATAATAGACTGACACACTTGGCACCATAAATCTCCAATAAAAGACAGATCGTTCAATCTGTTTTTGTTTTGTTTTCTTTCTTGCTGTCTTGTTTTTTTGTTTTTTAAGGTTGGGAAATAGCTTTATTAAGCCTTAAGAAGCTCTGCATATAATTAAACTATAGTACAGGTTTAGATACTATCTAATAATAGTTCAATTCCAAAATGAAGTTATAGGTGAATCCATGAAGTTTCCTAACACTTGATTTTAATACATGGCACTAATTTCCTAGAAGTCTGAGGAAACAATATTTACAGGTGGAAGTACTTCTGAAAATTTTGTCATCAGATGTATTAGTGTGTACGTGTGTGTGTGTGTGTGTGTGTGTGTGTGTGTGTATTTAGAATCAAAGATATGTGAGTAGGAAAAGAAGGTTTTATGCTTGAACAACAGAAATAGAATACTGAATGCTGAGACTTGGCTTTACAACTGTTTGTCAAAGTATGAGATTTGGAAAAGGAAGGTGTTGCTTGCTTAAAAATCTGAATTTTTTCTTAGGACTGAAGCCAAAATTGTAACTGCCACAGAGGAGAAGTGGGGGGGGAGGGAATCCTCCACTTTGATTGTTCATCTGGGTCACAACGTTCAGTATCCCAGAGACAGTAAGCACTACAATAAGAAGGGAGTTATAGGCTATCATGAAGGACGATTAGTTGTTGCTTAATTATGCCTATTGGCCTGATCTCCAGGTGTGAACTTACGGGAGTTCACAAAGGTTTCCTAGTGAGATCTGAGCTTGCTTTACCCAGAAGGGCTGCATAAGGAGATGGATTGACCATGTACATGGTTACCAGGTGTTTGGAAGTGTCTGCACTTCACTGTGCTGGGGGTGGGGAGTTCTTTTGCACCACCCCTTGGCATTTCTGTAAATATCCCTTTAGAAGAGACAGAAGGGGCTGGTGGGTTTTGACCCAGGCCCTCCTGAGGCTATCCTGTGTTTCTATCTGTCTCTTTCCCCTATATTTCTATCTAAATATTTCTCACTTCTCCCCACTCAAGAGTACCCTGGGGGAAAAAGAGAGGGTGGGTCCCCCATATGAACTGAGCTGCCAGCCTAAGCCTTCACCACACAAAGATGTTCCTGTAATGGTTCATCACAAACCCAGCATTCTTCATCTTCATGGAAAAGCCCCATCTTTCCCTGAATTCCCCTTTCCTTCCTTTCATGGATTTCTGGACTTTGTTTTTCTTCAAGTTTGTGTTTTGCTCCAGTTGCTACATAAGTGGTTTTGATTTTTAAATTGACTCCTAACCATCCTGACTCCAACTGTCTCACTTTCGTCTTGATGACAGGCACTTCTTGATGTGTGCACATCGGATATGTGGTGTCCTTCTACTGTACTTCAATTGATCAAAAAGACATCACGTCATTTGGAGAAAAAAAATCTCCTTAGTAATTTATGCTTCTTACCTCCATAGAAAGGTTTAGTGTGGAAGATGATGTTTACACTATAACCTGTTTAGGGGCAATTAACATTGCATTCTCCTCTAATTCCTCTCAGGGCACTGTCAGGATAGACTTTCCATAGCCATTGAGGAATGTGAGAATGTAATGTTCACCATAGTCTAGACATGAGACAAGGGGCTGATTTAGTCCAGATCTGAGCATTGAATTGTATCTTCCTGTTGAAACACTAAACATAAAAGACTGGGGTGATAGATGATGGGGACTCACTCATTTACAAATGTTACACTGTTCTAAGAAACCCAGGGAACTGTCCCTTTTGTAGCTACTCTGTTTTCTTTAGTATCCTTGAGCAACTTCCAGTAACATGGAAAGATCTCACGCAAAATAGAATTGAATGGCTTTGGGCCACCCACCCCTTTTCCTCCTGAGCATTCTCCCTCCCTACCATTTCACAACCTGAACCACTAAATCCCTGGAATCCTCAAGACCTGGATGTGCAAAACATCTGCATACATTCCTAAAAGATATTTTCTTTAAAGACTAAGTGTTGGAAGAACTATCATCCTAAGGTCCATTCAGAGCCGAGCTTGGGCATGATAAAGTCCTTGTGTTCCCCCACTGGCCCCACTTACCCATTTTCATTTCTGTTGTCATGTGAATAAAAAAAATCATCATTTGTTCTTTTGGACATGGAGGAATTCAGTGATTCTGAGTTGTCTGGGTGCTGTAAGGCTATTTCCTGAACTGCCACATGTGAAGATGAAGGCAGATCCAGAAGAAGCTATTAAGCACTTGGAGGATGAGCCACTTGGGTGGAATTCACCAGCATCAGAGAATGTATCTTTACTGCTAGAGTAAGAGAGCTCTGGGACTGTCTTTGGACACAAGGTGACATACATGGCTGAGAGGAGTTAGGCTGCTGCTAGGTGGTGACTTTCCTGTGCCTGCACTACTTGATGCTGGAGTCTGGTGAAGTCCCAAGGGAGCTAATGCAGCTCCAACAAGTAGGGACGATGGATGCTGCTCTGACTCATATGACTAAGCAGGTGCTAAAGGTAAGAGTCTGGGAAGGCATTGTGCTAACCCCAGGTTTCCAGGGACTAGGTTCATACTTTGCATCTATAGGATTAATAGCACTTACAATTCCACCATGTGCTGCTTTGCATTACTCTGGTCCTGAGCAACCTGCAGCCACGGAGTGCTGAGTTCAATTGACTCTAGGATGCTACTTGCTGTGTCCTTAAGGGTTTCCACGTTCTTTCTCTATTTGTCATCTTTACAATTTGAAATTTGGCATCAAAAATCTATCAAAATTTTAGATAATGTCTAGCAGCCATGCCGAAATGGACAGGGGGAAAGCCCAGAAGGCTTCAACTCATGAGTTTGAAAAGAGAGCAAGGAAAGAGAACGGGAAAATGATGCAATTATACTTTCAAAAATTTAAACAATTATTTTTAAAAAATTAAAGAAGATTTTTACAAAAAAGTAATAGGTTAGCATAAGACTCTATAAGCTTCTTATCAAAATCTTGGACACTAAGAACAAGACCTGATTCCAAATGTCTTTAAGCTGCCTGCAGGAGAGCCCCTGTCCCCATCCCTTACACACAGGAGAGCCCCTGTCCCCACCCCTTACACACAGGAGAGCCCCTCTCCCCACCCCTTACACACAGGAGAGCCCCTCTCCACCCCTTACACACAGGAGAGCCCCTCTCCACCCCTTACACACAGGAGAGCCCCTCTCCATCCCTTACACACAGGAGAGCCCCTCTCCCCACCCCTTACACACAGGAGAGCCCCTCTCCATCCCTTACACACAGGAGAGCCCCTCTCCACCCCTTACACACAGGAGAGCCCCTCTCCCGACCTCTAACTGTCTGCTTCAGGCATACACTCCAGCCAGTGATGCAGTACCTGGGAGACCTGCTCCCTCTGTTTTCTTTTCTTTTTTTATATAAACTTTATTATTAAAAACCTTACCAATTAACAAAACATCACACACCAAAATTAACTAGACTCAAAGTGTATACAAGTCAACAAATATCTTCTATACAATTAGAATAGGCATTTTGAATGAAAGCCATGGAACTTCACATTAAATTATACATTAGCAGTATCAAATATGTTTTGTGAACATATTTTCTGTTTTCTTTAATCTCCTGCATGTGCAATACATTGCAATGAATGAGATTTAAATTTATACAAAAAAGCTGATATGACATAAACGTCAGATAAAGTGGACACTATATAAAAGAGTATTACTAGAATATAAGGGAAATGTTTTATAATGATAAAAATCAATCCACTGGAAAGATAATATATGTATAAACTTGTTTCAACTAAAAAAAATAACTTCAATTTATAAGAAGAAAGAGCTGACATTACTAAAATCCACAATGTTACTTGAGATTCTTAACATACAGCTCTTGACAGTTGAAAGAACAAGACAGAAAAAGTCAGTAAGAATATAGATTTTGAGCAAAGTAATGAAAATACTTGATATAACTTTCAAGTATTTGAGGCTATACCCAATGCCACAAATAGTTATATTATTTTCAAGTAAACATCAGATTCCATGTTAAACCAGATCTGAAAATACTGCAATGAATAAACACCACAGATTCCCAAACAAATGGAACCGAGCTAGAAATAAATAGAAAGGATAACTAAGAAGTCTCCAAGTATTTGTGAAAAATATATCTTAATGTAGGTGAAAGTGAAATTACATTAAAATTACAGAATATTTGTTATTGAATTATGAAATGAAATGTTGCATATGAAAATTTGTAGGATTATCTAAATCTATGTTCATATGATATTCATATCAGTGTATTCATGCTTTGGAGAAGTATAAACAGGTGAATGTAATGATTGTAGTATTTACTCAACAAATTATCTCCATAGAACTAACTTTAAGCACAAGACATATAGTATAATACTGAACAGTGACCAAGAACTTAGATGAAGTTCAGAATGTAAGTAGGGTTGTGATGTGTTCTTGGGGTGGCATTCCAAATGAGTGATAAGTTGGAGGTGCTGTCCTTGGTGCCCTGATACATAATTCACTATGAATAATTTAATATTTTTATTAATTCCTTGAGAATATCTTTGAGTAAAATGTGTGGGAGTTAGTAGTTATTTCTACTAGCAAATAAAGGCAATTTTGGCAGGGAAGAGACAAAATGAAATAGAAAAGTCTGTAGTTTAAATTGATACTTTTTATATCCTTAAATTTATGTTTATGTATATATGGGTTAACAACATATTTCCATATATACATTCTCTATATAAGCAGATTTATGAGATTTTTTTGTAATTATAAAAATCACAAGTAAACCAATACAAATCTCAAAATTCATTTACAAGTCAAATGTAAATAAATACCTCACACACCAAATAAACCATACCCCAAAACAACCAAAA
Source organism: Peromyscus attwateri (assembly GCA_902168425.1). Classification (NCBI taxonomy): domain Eukaryota; kingdom Metazoa; phylum Chordata; class Mammalia; order Rodentia; family Cricetidae; genus Peromyscus; species Peromyscus attwateri. The sequence goes on along the minus strand of CABHPP010130311.1, from coordinate 27,303 downwards.
GAATTTCTGTTTAGTTAAAACAGAGTTTTAAGCTTTTGGTTGCAACAGGCTTTCTTTGGGGCCACTAACCAGTTCCCAAATCATGACACAGAGACTTATTATTGATTAGAAATGCTCAGCCTTATCTTATGCTCATTCCACTAGCTCTTATAGCTTAATTTAACTTTTTTTCTCTTCATCTATGTGTCTGTCTGTCTGGCAACTGCCAGACATCTCCCTTTTTTCTTCCTCATTCTCTCTTCTCTCCTTCTCTCCTTTCTACTTATTCTCTCTGCCCACCAACCCCACCTATCCCTCTACTGCCTAGCTATTGGCTGTTCAGCCTTTTATTAGACCAATGCAGCACAAATGAGTATATTTTGTTTATTTACAAATTTATAATAAAGTTTATAAAACTTTTAAAGTCTATGGCAAAACTCAAGTTCATCTAAAATAAAACAAGAAAACACATTCCACACACATGTTCTTATTAGACTCAGACACAGCAAAACAGCACCATACATGAGAATGTATGTTTGTATAGACTAAGGTAAACTCAAACTTTCACGTTTTTACCACTCAGCCAGTGATGCAGGAATGGTATGTCTTCTCCTTACAAACAAGCGTTCACCTTTCGGTTAGTTACTAGAACATGAATTCTGAGTGATCTAATTGAGTCTCTCAGTAATTTCCACATTTATAGTAAAATCTAAATGGAAATGAAACACTAACATATGTACCTTTTCTTATACATCTTTTTAAAATTCCAATTCGATCAGTGACCTGAAGAGCTCACTTTTACAAAAAGGAAATTAAAGTGAAGACACACTTGAAAAAATTTCCATGTTTCAGTCATGTTCTTTTATCAAAATTATGAAATCACATATCCATCATCCTTACCTTCAAGCTTTAAATTTATGTATTAAAAATGTATTGGGAAACTTATTCCCAAACATACCTGAAGAAAAAATTCGATCAAATATTGGTGTTCTATAGTTAGTAATTATTGGCAGTGTGAAGAAGGTAACTATGGCCACAGTATTACTGGAAATAACTTAGGGAACTTGCCATTTGGTAATTGTGGCCAGCTTTGGTCAGAACCCAAGAACAGACAAGTAACAGCTTCCCTGTTTAGATCCAAAGAACAAAGAGGCACTTTCCTGATATATCACCTGCTAGAAGAAAGAATATTTTGTCTTACAATTAAATTTTCAAAAAACACAGCACTGGCAAGGAGAATGAATGTTGTGTTTTAAGGGCTAGGGGCAAGACTTGGCGAACTAGTGTGGCAAGGAACAACCCCTCAGTCACAAAGAAAAGGTATAAGCACTAATGTGCCATCAGGAAGCCTCGGGGAGATGGCCAGGGTAATAAAAGAGAAAACTGTTTCATATAAGTAATAGAAGATTTCAAAAACCTAGGGGAGCCATGCTCCATCAGCTGGAGGAGGCCTTGGCACACAGCTGGGAGGCGGAGAGACCACTGCGGCACAGGGAGCAGAGCTGGCGCCAGACTAGCCAGCTGCTGGTGCACGCGGGAGCAGAGATCTGCTGACTGGAGGAGCTTCCCGGCTCTTTACATCTGTTCTCCTTTTCACATTAGCTTAGTGAATGTAAAATAGAACGTAATAAATTGAATGATAGTGAAGGTTATTATGGTAATAGTAGCGCCTAGTAAGCTTTATAACTCTTAATAGCACAAAAGGAAACTGGTCCCAACTACTATGATTGCAAATGTTGAATGAGGAGAGGTCAGCAGACGGGGTGGCTCATTTTCTCCAAGCAGAAGCACTGCTAGCAAAGTGTCTCCTGGGTGGAGCCCATCCCACAGGGTTACAATGGATGCAATGCTTAGTGTATGGAGCGACCTCTGGAAATATATATATATATATATATAATTGTTATGTCTGTTTCCCTCCACTTTCATCCATGGAGCTATTAAATTTCCCCTTACATCCCACATCATCAGTGTATCAGGAATCACACTTTTCTGAGTAAGTAGGAACTAAAGCATCTCATGTTTTGGTTTGAAAACAAATCAACCCAAAACTTAGACTTTCCCATTTTCCTTAATAACATTTAAGCTTCCAAAAATTTATTTCACCTTATATGTATTACCGTTTTGACTACATGTGCTTATGCGCATCATGTGTGACTGGTGCCTGTGGAGACCAGACGAGCATGTCATATCCCCTGGATCTAGAGTCACAGTTCATTGTGTGGCACCATGTGTGTGCTGGAACCCCCAACCTGGGTCCTCTGAAAGAGCAGCAAGTGCTTTTAAGTGCAGAGCCATCGCAACAGCCCTTTGGTTTTTTTTGTTTGTTTGTTTTGTTTTTTTTTAATTTATTTTATTTTATTTTACAATATAATTCAACTTTACATATCCGCCATAGATTCCCCCGTTCTCCCTCCTCCCGCCCCGCCCCCCTCCCCCCGGCCCACCCCCCATTTCCATCTCCTCCAGGGCAAAGACTCCCCCGAGGATTGAGATCGACCTGGTGGACTCAGCCCAGGCAGGTCTAGTCCCCTCCTCCCAGGCTGAGCCAAGCGTCTCTACTAAGCCCCAGGTTTCAAACAGCCAATTCATGTACTGAGTACAGGACCCGGTCCAACTGCCTGTATGCCTCCTAAACAGATCAGGCCAATCAACTGTCTCACCCATTCAGAGGGCCTGATCCAGTTGGGGGCCCCTCAGCCATTGGTTCACAGTTCATGTGTTTCCATTCGTTGGAACCTTCTCCAAAATCGACCACCCCATGGAGCCCTTTGTTTTTTAATAATCTGAGTGGCCTTGCAGGTTTTCATGACCAGTTCCAATGAAAATAATTTGGATAAATTTAGCCTGATTTATTTATTTAATTTTATCTGAGATCTTTGTTTTGATATTTTCTACTCCATCCAAACCATCTTGTTGTTTTTATTCTTCCTCGAAACTTGCTATCCACGAGGGAAGCAAATGGCCCCACATATTGTTCATTTGTTCCTAAGTGTCTTTGAAGGAAGACTTGGTTCCAGGACCTGCATAAATATTAAAATCTTAGGATGCTCAAGTCCATTTTTAGGAAATAGTTATGAGAAAAGGTCTACTTGTTCAGAATAGGTGTGCTTTTTTTTTTCTCCTAGATTTTGGATACGCAATTTCTTGAATCCGTTGATGAAGAGCCCATAGGCACAGAAGTGGCTTTAACTTATCAACCAAGTGTTATCCTCAAGCGTGCTGAGCCACAAGCATGCAGCTGGCAGAAGTCCATCAAATATTTACTCCTGGTGATGGCAGTGATGACAGCCATAAGTTGTTGCTAGTGACTCATGGTCAACTCTGATGAGTCCATCAAACTGTAGTTCCAAAGGCCAAGATGTGACTTCCAAATGATTTTTTTTGTTGAAGTATAGACATTAGCATACTGACAAAGTCTCCCTCCAGTGGGTGAAGAGGTAAAGATTGCAGAGTCCAGCAATCAGAACCTGGAGCCCCACAACTGAGAGCTCTTGGAGAGTTATTTAGGCTTCCTGTGTTTCTGTTTACTTATTTACAGAAACCTACTCACAGACGTGGTGAAAGAATCCAGGGAAGTATTTTAGGTAAGCACTTTGCAGGCTTGCTGGCATAATATTCATACACAGTAAATAGGACTGTAACTTTTCTGATATTTTTGAAGATCAGTACAAACACTCTTCATTTTTGCCCTGTGGAAAGTTTTTCTACTTCTCATCATTGTTGCAGAATATTTGTTTACAATGTAAAGATGTGTCTCTGTCCTAGGTGCCTTCTGATTGGTTTAATAGAGAGCTAAATGGCCAACAGCTAGGCAGGAGAGAATAGGTGGAACTTCCAGACACAGAGAGAGATACCGGGAGGAGGAATGTAGGTTTGAGATTTCACCAGCAGACTCGGAACAAGTTGGACAAGCCGTACTGAGGAAAGGCAAAAGCCATGTGGCAGAATGTAAATTAACAAAAGCAGGTTAAATTTAAGTTATAAGAGCTAGTGGGATAAGCCTATGCTAATGGCCAAGTTTTCATAATTCATAACAAGTCTCTGTGTTAATATTTGGGGGCTGGCAATCCAAAGATAATCTGACAAGAAAGCTTGCTACACACCATGACCAGCAAACCTACAAGAAGTGGTTCCTCAGCACAGCAAGCCTTTTAGTCCCACCACTATGCTCTCCTTTACTCCTAGAACAGATTCATCCAGGCCCAGAGTGACCCTCCTGCCTTCAGGTGTCTCGGGTGTCATTTCCTGTTTGTCATGTGCTCCTCTAAGCTTCCCTGTTGCCTGATTTCTTCATGTCACCTAAGTGAACACCGAATTTTCTCAGGGGTCTTCATGAACATTCCTGAAATATCACCCCACTCCTCTGCCTCATTTCCTCTTGGGCACTTGGTTGTTTTCAGAGATAACTTTACATATTTATTAATTTACTTATTTTCTGTCTCTCTGTGATACATAGAAGTGTAGCTAAAAGTTTTCCTGTGCCCGCCTGGCTTCCACAGCCTCTTGGTCCCGTAGCTGCTCAGACCCAAATGAACACACAGAGGCTTATATTAAATACAAACTGTATGGCCTACTGGCTCAGGCGTCTCACTAGCTAGATCTTACATCTTAAATTAACACATTTCTAGAAATCCATGCTTTGCCATGTGGCTGTGGCTTATTGGTATCTTTACATCTTGCTTCTCATAGCGACAGCTGGCAGTGTCTCTTCTGTTCTGCCTTTCTCCTTCCTCCTCTCTAGTTAGAGTGTCTCGCCTAACCCTATTCTGCCTCACCATTGCCCAAACAGCTTTTTCATCAACCAATCAGAGCAACATATTTTCACAGCATACAAAAACACATTCCCCCATCATAGAAGCCTAGTTATTCCTGCAGGGTCTTTTTATTGTTGTCTTGGTCACCACTGTACCTCATCCCAGCCTCGAGAATGACACTTGTCTTGTAAGCAGGGCATATTTACATAATGACACCACTACTCCTAAGCCATGTGACTGCAGCTAGGATCACAACTGATATGGGCTGCTTGAAAAATGAAACGATCACTACCACCACCCAGGGAACTGTGATGTCATTTACAAGTGTGTCCTCCACCTTTGTTTTAGCGGTTCTCAACTCTCTCTCTAAAAACAAAAAGTAGAGAGCCTTCATCTGGGACCAAAATCGAAACAGCAATTATCTAGGTGGATGAGGGGAGAGGGTCAGGGAAAGGACTAACAATGGTGAATGAAGAAATAAAAATAGGACTTTCGTTGATCACCAGGAAGGAAATGAACAAGAACAACACAAATTAGTGTGAGTGCCCAAGCTATTTAGCACCTTCTGAAATTTTTGGAACCCAACTGAGAAATTTAAAAAAGAATTCTTGTTACTTTTTGTGAACATACACTGTACAACAAGATGCAATGGGCTTTCTCTCTCCTGGTGCTCCAGAGTGGTATTGATTGAAGCAGGACATAATAAATTAAATGGGGTAGCCAGGGCTTCTGAGGCCCAGGATGGTAATGGCTCCAGGGTGAAGGTTTGGGACTGCTTTGTAAGGAGACATTTGAAGTCTCCAAGGCCTTGTGCTTTTCATCTAAAAGAACTGTGAAGAGCTGGGGGAAAGGTTGCCATGGCAGCCAACAGTTGCTACAAAGGGAGAGAAGTGAAGGTTAATGCTAAATATTTTGCTAACAGTGATGACGTCTAGCTTTTTTTTTGAAATTTTCCTCTAAAGATTTAGAAAAGGTATTGTTAAAATTATAAATCAATAGACTTAGTCAGTATATGTATTCTCTATGTGGTAATATATATGAAGAGATATGCATATATGTTCATATTGCTATGATATTTCTTTATACCATATATATTAAATGTATACATTTAATAAATGAAAATGTACATTTGATACATATTAAATCAATGGTTTGTCAAAACCTTCAGTGAATTAATATGAATAGATCAGTTTTTTCAAGCATTCCCAGAATTTATTCCTTAAGCATCAAAAATATATTAATGGTTAATTTACTACATTAATAAATTTGTATTACACAAAATATAAAGAAGGAAATTATACTACTCATAACACATATAACTATTATAATTAAGTAATAAATTGTGTGACTGTATAATGTCTACTCCCTGCAGAATACAAGAAAAGAGAGCAAGGAACACTGCATTTCCTATAAAGCCTCAGTACTTTGCAAATAGAACTGTGCAAAACAAGTATCTTTACTATCTCTTCCCTGAATAGATGAATAAGTGGGAAGATGACCAAAGGTGAACCAACTTACTTTTATGACAGTGACTCCTGTGAATTAGAAAATTCAGAAGCTGAGACTGTATTTGAATTGATGAAGATTTTAAGTTATTTCCAATAAAATGCGCATGCAATCAATTTCAAGCATCACAAATATATAGTCACATATAATTTTGTGACAGAAGATGTGCCCTGCAAAAATCCCTGGACAGTGTGAAAGAAACACAAGGTTACCATGTTTGCTTGAGTAGAGTCTACAGATCAAAGTGGCAGATGACCCTCAGAGGTTCAAAGGAAAGCTCTAGGATTCACAATTCTGTTACAGATTGTTCATACTCACTATTCACCTATGTATCATTTGGGGTCATGTTTAAAAAAGGCATGCTGTGAAAAGGAGTATGAAATTGAACCAAGCAAGTTTGATGCTTTTCAATCTTGGAATGTATGGAAGATGGGAATGAGCTGCTGCTCATTCTGTGACCTTACACACAGAGACTTGAGAATATTTTGAATGAGCTGTATGCCCGTGCCTGCCGACACCACTATATAGTTAAGGCTCAAGCTCAGCAGAGCCATCGATGCTCTTGTCAATCATTTTACTTGTAAGTAACTGGAATTCTTTACTATGTCTCATTTAGGTTTTCAGAATCTGCACTTCTTGTCTTATATCTCTGACCTCATCCTCATTTTCAACAGATCCTCACCCTAGTGAAGAAATAGAAGCATCCAAAACTAATAGCTCTAAGACTGCAGACTGGCACCTGAAAATTCATCTGCATTATTATACATCTTATCTTATGCCTTTCATTCAGCCTTGGAGAAAAGGAGGCTGCTGACTTCTGTCAAGTGGAGAACCTCCATCTGGGCTCCAAATCTCTTTGATATCTACTTTAGTTCTGCACCATTAGGTACCCTTCTGTGTTCAACATTTTCATCCCTGTCTCTGGTAGCTTTACTGTACAATTAAAAAGAAAGACATGTTTCATTTGAGTTCAGTTCTGGTTACTTTCATATACCTGTCATTCCATTCACCATCAAATGCTGATTAATCAGGAAAACAGTTCTTTGAAGTTATGAGCAGAAAGGATGAGGCTGGAAAAGCGATGGAGAAAAAAGGGCCCAATTTCAAAACAAAGAATGTTGTATATCTTACCAGCTTCCCTCAGTCAGGTCTGGTTTTAACATTAGTACTGACAGCCTATGTTATTACTCTCCTCTTAACACGACTTGCAAAAGCATCGTATTGAAAACATGCGACATCCATTCCTCACTGACAATCTTCACGTTTCCATGACATTTTACCATATGCAAAACTCCCCATTGAGTTTGCGATCTCTTTATTTCTTAATTTTATAAGCTCTTTCTGGTTATCGTTCCCAATAGTCTGTCTGAATTTCCTGATGCCTTAGTCATCACTCATTTTTCTCATAATGTTGTGCCCATTATTCTACCTGTGATCTTCATTGTTTCTTTTCTCCCTTGTCATTTTTCCTCTCATACAGTCTTGGTCAGTTCCATACATAAAGTCATCCTCAGGATGTTCACAAGTTTCAGACTAGTGTCTTCAAGTCTTGCCTCATAGCTCAAGTATAAAGTTATATGTACAACCTTCAGATGAGGAATCTCTTTGGAAGTCCCCACAATTCCTTCAGTATGGCCAGTAATCTGAATGAAATTCTTTGAAACACTTGTGTATATTCCTCTGCCTAATCAAATCAATCCTTCTTCTGTCTAGAGATTTTATAAAATTAATGCAAATATTTTGAGTTCCAATTAATTAATTATGTGATTCCTCATTGTCAGAAATACCATGGAGAATATTTACTAATTATATACAATAATATCATTATCTTTATAGCTATGAATATAGAAAAACCATATTTGAATAAGTAACTTTGGTTCTAAAACTTAAATTCCCTATTCTTTAATAATAAGGTATTATTATTAAATAATGAATAGTAAATATTATTTATGAGTAATATAGCATTTCTTTCAGAAGACTCTTACACAAATTATAGAATATTGTGTAATAACATGGTTAGTAACCTTCCTATGGCCTCCAAACTTCTTAATAAATAAGTGTAGTGGCCTTCCCTCTGAGCTCCTGGCTTGGCTCCAGAGAGTAGCACCTAGACCTAATCCTTCCTTTGTTCAACCACACCTTTTGTTTCTCTTACCTTTTGTTTCTCTTATCACCCTATGTGAATCTTGTCTGAGAGTCAAGGATCAGAGAGTCCCCCAAGGATCAAAGGCCTATGCAAAACTTGGTCCAGGAAACCTGGAAAACCAAGGTATCTGTTAATTCAAGTACTTTGCACCTGGCATTTGGTCTCTGGGAGCTCCTTTTAGGGTGCTTTGAAGGTTTGGAAATTAACTATCTAAACTGTAACAAAGAGTAAATAAAACTGCCCTAGGTGAAGGGTTAGTGCTTCAGTCCTTCCAGGCTGGACCCCCCTGCAACCATGATAGGCTAGATTCATTCTTTTTTTTTAATTTTATAATTTAATTTAATTTTACATATCAGCCATGGATTCCCCTGTTCTCCTTCCTCCAACCCCCTCACCCTCCCCCCAACTCACCCCCCATTCCCATCTCCTCCAGGGCAAGGACTCCCCTGGGAATTCAGCTCAACCTGGTTGATTCAGTCCAGGCAGGTCCAGTCCCCTCCTCCCAGGCTGGACAAAGTGTCCCTGCATAGGTCCCAGGTTCCAAACAGCCAGCTCATGCACTGAGGACAGGTCCTGGTCCCACTGCCTGGGTGCCTCCCAAACAGTCCAAGCTAATCAACTGTCTCACTTATCCAGAGGGCCTGATCCAGTTGGGGGCTCCTCAGCTATTGGTTCATAGTTCATGTGAAAGATCTTCATCAACCCTACATCTGACAGAGGGCTAATATCCAGGATATATAAAGAACTCAAGAAATTAGACATCAAAATGCCCAACAGTCCAATTAAGAAATAGACTATAGAGCTAAACAGAGAATTCTCAACAGAGGAAGCACAAATGGCTGAAAGACATTTAAGGAATTGCTCAGTATCCCTAATCATCAGGGAAATGCAAATCAAAATGACTCTGAGATACCACCTTACACCCATGAGAATGGCTAAGATCAAAAACACTGAAGATAGCTTATGCTGGAGAGGATATGGAGCAAGGGGAACTCTCCTCCACTGTTGGTAGGAATGCAAGCTTGTACAGCCACTTTGGAAATCAATATGGTGCTTTCTTACAAAATTGGGAATCAAACTCCCCCAAGACCCAGTTATACCACTCTTGGGCATATACCCAAGGAATGCTCAATCATACCACAAGGGCACATGCTCAGCTATGTTCATATCAGCATTGTTTGTAATAGCCAGAACGTGAAAACAACCTAGATGCCCTTCAACTGAAGAATGGATAAATAAAATAAAATGTGGTATATATACACAATGGAGCACTACTCAGCAGAGAAACAATGGCATCATGAGGTTTGCAGGCAAATGGATGGATCTAGAAAAAATCATCCTGAGTAAGGTAACCCAGACTCAGAAGGACAAACATGGTATGTACTCACTCATAGGAGGATAATAGATGTAAAACAAAGGATGACTAGACTGCTACTCACAACTCCAGGGAGGCTACCTAGGAAATGGGACCCTAAGAAAGACACAGGGATCCCCCAATGACAGAGAAATAGATGAGATCTACATGAGCAAACTGGACGTGAGGTGGGGTAATAAAGGGCAAGGATCGAGGGAAAGAGAGTTTAGGGGAGTGGGAGATCCCAGCTGGATCAAGAACAGAGAGGGAGAACAAAAAAAGAGACCATGATAAAGGTAGACCACATGGGAATAGGAAGAAGCAAAGTGCTAGAGAGGTCCCCAGAAATTCACAAAGATACCTCCACAATAGACTACTGGCAACGGTCGAGAGACAGCCCGAACTGACCTACTCTGGTGATAGGATGGCCAAACACCCTAACTGTCGTGCTAGAACTCTCATCCAATGGCTGATGGAAGCGGATGCAGAGATCTACAGCCAGGCCCCAGGTAGAGCTCCAGGAGTTCAATTGGCGAGAAAGAGGAGGGATTGTATGATTGAGAATTGTTGAGACCATGATTGGAAAAAGCACAGGGACAAATAGATTCATTCTTAAAGGTGCCTCTGTGTCTTCATTCCATGGACCCATGTGAACCCACACACTCGTGTAGTGACCACACAGCTACAAATAAGCACTGGAGTAATTTAGACCCCTAAAAGAGCAAAGAGCATCAGTTGGGCTAATGATATTAAAAGGTTCTGGAATTCTATTATGATGGTGTGTCAACATGACTGGGCTATGGGATGCTGAGATAGCCCGTAAAATACTAACTATTCTTAGATAATTCTGTAAGGGTTTTTTCCACAGGAGGGGATTATCATTCAAATCAGTAGATAAAGGAAGATTGTGCTTAATTATGTGCTTGAAAAACCATTCCATCCATTAAAGGCCTGAATTGAGTGACAAGACAGAGAAGATAAATTTGTATCCAGACTGAGAGAGAAAACATCCAAGCTGTCCTACTTCAAGACATAAACATTCCTGCTTTGCAGGATTTGAATTCAAACTACCACCAACTCCCTAGGCTTAACATCTTTTGCTTTGGATAGGAATTATATTCTGACTTTCTAGGACATCCAGCTTAAAAAACAAAAATGAGCCGGGCGGTGGTGGCAAACGTCTTTAATCCCAGCACTCGGGAGGCAGAGGCAGGTGAATCTTTGTGAGTTCAAGGCCAGCCTGGTCTATAGAGCAAGATCCAGGAAAGGCACAAAGCTACACAGAGAAACCCTGTCTCAAAAAACAAACAAACAAACAAACAAAAAATGACTGACTGGAACTTCTCAGCCTTTATGATCACATGAGCCAAGCTCTTATAACTTATTACCTCCCCCTTCATATTATGCCCTGGTTCCATAAAGAACTCCGTGTGAAAGGATGAAGGGCTGCAATTGCAATATCTTTAGGATCACTCTCAAATCACTAAGACGTTTCTCTTGTTTTCCACATGTTTGCAATTACTGTCTAGTTTCTACAGACAAGTACCTGATTAACCATCTCTCTGTAAAGTGAACATTTCTGTCAAGAATCTTTATACTCAGTGAAAAAATAATTTGAATTTCTGGGAATTTCATGCTCATGATTCTATCTTATATAACTTAGATAAGCTAAAAGAACAAGAAGATGCCCAAATTTCCAAATTCTGCAGTTCTTTAACACTGGAGTTGGCACTGCTTTATTCTGAACACAGAGACAACAAGGCAGATGATATGGTGCCTAACACAAGTGCATTTGTGTAAACAGAAAGCTGGGGGAAATCTGCCAAGGATGTCCGGAAGTAGAGGATGTCTCTTGCTGGGAGAACTGTTGAAGCTAGACATCTAGATATGGGGTTTCTGCTATAAAATCCAAAGTTTTATTTTTAAAATCACATCCCATAGTTGTCCCCTTCCTCTTGAACTTGGAATATTCATGCAGATTCAAGTGGCTGCACACATGACAGTTTCTAACGGCTGAAAGAGACCTTGTGTGGTTCGAGAAACTTCTTCCATTTGTTGCTTCCTTAGACCAGTTGTTTGATCACTCCCCAGGTGAGGAGAGTGACCCGCCTCAGCGGCTGGGTGCAAAGCATGCCAGCATACAGCAACCATTCTTGACAAGTCTTTTACAAAGCAGCAATCTGAGACCATTCAAGTCTGTGACACCTGTTTCACTTCTGGATTCTGGTCGTGTCAGAGTACCTGACAACAGACACTATCACTGGAAGGACTTGTCAGCCTGCTGACATTATCTGTGTCTCGTCCTCTGTGGGAGAAGCTGAAAACACAGGCTGTTTTAGTTCGAACAGCCCGACCTACCGAGATGCAAACAGGAGGACATCTTGTTCAGTGAGTGATCTCTGATCTCTGAAATCCAGGGGCCTGAGTGCTATTCCATATTCTGCCAATTGCTAATTAAATGATGTAAATCAAGTTACTCAGTATCACGGAGACTGTGTTCTCACCGTAAAATGGGAACAATGAAAAAACAATGAAGACAATAAGCTTGCTTATAATGATTTGAATGCAAAAGTACTTGGAACTTTTTGCTTCTGTATTCAGCTCATTTCAACATATAACTTACAAATTCTGACATGAGTGAGAAGTCTGATTCTCATCTGTATGATGGGGCAGATAGATTTCTATTATTAGATGATCCAACACAATTGGATGCATTATCATGTCTGTGTTCAGAACTGTTGAATATTATGTTGGGTATATTTTACTAAATGAAGCAGTAATATTGTGATATAAACACCAATCATTTATGAAAAGGTATTAACAAGTATGTGAAGTTGCTTCTACCTCAACTATCCATGTGTTAGTCTTTTTAAAAAACTCTCCATCCCTGTCAATCTTCTCTTGAACCAGCTTTCTTTTCACACCCCATCTCCAGGAGCAGAACCAAAATCATCTGATGGTACCCATTGCCAATCCTCTGTAGTCATCACTATAGCTACTAAAGAACATGCTCGCATTTCTTCCCAGAACATCTAATTCCTATTCTTAATATGCCTGTCAGCGAATGCATCCCATTCCCTGAAGGTAGAGCCTTTCTATCTGAAATGATGCATTATTTTACCCTTACCCTACATATCTCCCAGGTACCAGAGGTGGATGCCCCCTTTATTCTCCAGATAGCACTTCTAAGAGGTATAAACTGTCATGACCAACTCTTTTTCATTCTTAGAACTCAACCATATAAATGGTTTTATAAGCATTTGCTCACTAAATTAAATTCACAAGTAAACTGTGGATATTGCCCTCTCATCTGAAAGCTATGCAAAGGATTGCTAAGAAATGTTTTTATGATCTTTACTTTACTAAGTATTCACCATCTCTGAGAGAAATATGTAGTATTATCATAAAAAATTAAAATGAAACCTCATTTACCATACTAATTTGTAAGGCAGCCTTATTTAGTATAATAGTATTTATTTGTTAGCTGATTTGAAAGATTTTAGAGTCTATTGTATCTAGTTATTGTGAAAAGTCATTACTGTCTTACTATTTAGGGCCATGTAGTCCACCCTCTGTGAGAAGCTTCCTAGAGCCTAAATTTTCTTCTCAATAGGGGTTGTAATAGCTATTAATTTTGTCATTAGTTTCTTCAGCTGATGCATTGGGATGCATAATCAAAGCATTTGCAAATTAGTTGGGTGAATGTTGTGCAATTATGGAAGCAATTAATATTTTTGGTTGTATCAAAAGAGAAAATGACTTTCAGAAATCTAATATCTAATAACAAGAAATATATGCTTCTGCTTAAGGCATTACTATACAGAAAATAGTTCACATCTATGACAAGTAAACAGAGAACAGTGCCCAAGTTGTCACTGTCCAGAGAAAAGTGGCTAAGCTGTGATTGCACATTTCAGAATAGCGATGCAAAGGTCTTGATTCACGGAGAATTAAAGACGATAAACTTTAACTGGGAACGTGTCTTCATCTTCTCAGAGACCAGCTGACATGCAGCTTCTTTTCATGTAAAATGAAATATTTACTGTCTCCAAAGGTATTTTACAGCATTAAAATTCTGTTTGTGGCTTTTGTAAGCCTCCCCTGGAAAATTACAAGCGGTATTAAAAGGAGTTCTGACAGCCTGGGGAGAAATTGATGGATGACCTGCCATATTTAAGACAGCCGACTTTCTGCTAAGGTCTGCCCTCACATACCAGAAGGACAAAAACCAAAAACAAGGTCTGGGGAAAACAGGACTGCTGAAGAACAAAAGCATGTCGACATCAGAGATCTCTAGCTCTAGCCTAAAGGGAAGAACTATTCTTTTTCATGTATATGTACATAAATGGACACATAAAGGCTCATGCTCATAATTGCTTTCCATCTAGACATATACATGTGTTATGTTATGTAAAGCAATAATATGTTTATGACATGGTAATTATATATACATACACACACACATATATATATATAACCTCATGAGGACAAAGTAGTAATTATTCTGTGCTCCTACAGAATAAGTATCCCCTTATATAAGGATATAAGCTTATCCTTATATAAGATTTTTGCCCTTCACTCTCACTAGCTCATTTAGCTTAGATTGTGTGTTTATCTTTAAAATGAGTATTTCAGAATGATACCGGGGTCAGACAAGATGCAATTAGGTGTGAGGTTATTATTAACAAAATTATCTGAATCTAGATCGCAGGTTCAAGAGCTGGTTTCAAGGCAGCCTAGCAATAAATTGCCCTGTGAGTACAAGAGCCTGCCAAATACCAGACATTAGAAGTTCAGGGTTTCCATGGATACCTCAACCTGGAACAGGTGAAATGATAGCTCTTTGGGTCTCTTTGGATAAGCATTCTGGACAGAAGGCTTGGTGCAGGCCAGCCTAATTAGTTACCAGAGGGAAGAAAACATCTAACTGCTTCTGAAGACCACTTTAATTAAGGACCAAGAGAGATGAAGGGATTGTGGGGCAGTAAAGTTTAAAGCTGGGTGGGGGGGGGTATCATTACTGTAGTCCAATTGATAAATCTGTAGTTACCTAAATCAGAAATTCCCAAGCTTCTGTTTTAATGAATAAACATCTTTTGAAAGTTGAAAATGGGAAGTGTTGGGATATTTCAAAGATACATATCTTTTTTTTTTTTGCTTATATAGAAGATTTTCTCTGTTTTTGAAGTGATTGTTCTTATTTTCCCTTGGAACAGATAATCATTTATATTTAAAAGCTCAATAGATTTTGTAGGATTGATACTATCTCTGACTCCAGGCTTTGTAAGTACCTACTCCTGACTATTGGCAGATTTTATTTTTCCAAATGTTGATGATTTACATATGAACAAAAGAGGCTGAGATGCCTCCTCCTTGGAAATAGTCATGCTGTTGGAAGGAAATGCTTATAGAAAGAATCTAACTCAGAAAAAAAGTCAACAGAAATGAGAGGAAAATAGAGAAAGGAATACTCTGATTCTGTGGTTAGAGGCTCTAAAGCTAGTCAAGGGTAAAGGAAACAAGATGAGAGTCTCTTGTTACTGGCATCAGTGCATTTAGTTTCTATTACTTTCGTGTTTCCTTAAAAGCATGAAGTTCTATAACAGTGAAAGAGTTCTGACTAGTACTGCTTTAAGTTTCAACAATAGAACATCATGGTGAAACACCACTAGGATGCCTTTCTCATTCTCTGGGGTTTTTACTATTGTGGAACACACTAAGGAAAGAGCCTACAGCTGGGGGGCTGGAGAGAAGGCTCAATGGACAAGACCAACTGATATCCAGGCATGAGAGCCTGGGTTAGGAACACTTGTTGGGTAAAAATGGTCACATGGCCTGTACCCCTAACCTGTGAGGTGTAAAGGGTGGACACACAGGATCTCAGGGGCTCTCAGTCACATTCACAAGCCTAGCTCCAAGTTAATCAAAAGACCCAATCTTAAAGGAGGATGTTGAAGAGTGATAGAGAGGGCACCCAATGCCTTTCTCTAGCATTCACATGTGTACAAATGCAGGCGTAGGTACCCACTAACACACAATTGTACTCACACCACACATACACCATACTCAGGCATACATATACTCTCATTCTCACTCTCACTTATGCACGTACAAACAGAAATCTGAACACAAAGACATGTATATGTCTCTCACATGTACACGTGTATACACACACACACACACACACACAGAGAGAGAGAGAGAGAGAGAGAGAGAGAGAGAGAGAGAGAGAGAGAGAGAGGGAGAGAGAGAGAGAGAGAGAGAGACACGGGGGAGCTGGAAGCAGAAGCTATCAATTACAAATGGTCAGTCTCAGCAGGAGCTCTGTTTTTGGAACTAGACCTTAACGTTTTTGGATTTCAAATTTAGGGCTGGCTAAGTGTCATCTGAAACAAACAAAAATGTTTGGAAATGGGATGATGAAAGTAGGATAAAATGGGGGGCGGGGTAGTAAGAACCAAAATTTCTAGGATTGCTTGTGGGATGGGCCAGGTATAGAGAAAAAGTGAACTTACTGTCCAGCTCTCTAGAGTCCACTTCAAATGACCAAGGAAACCAGTGGTAATTTATGAATAAGAAGAGAAAGTGGAGCATCCTCAAGGAATCTCTATCACCAGGAGTTTGGGGGCTACCTGGACACTAACTACACTCTCTCTTAACACACAGAGGCCAGATCACTATTAACACCAAAGATAAACTTTCAGAAACTCATGAGCACCTAGAGCAATCAAAGAGGTCAGAGTGGGCTAGAACCAGAGCTTCCTCCATGGGTAGAACTGGTTAAGAATCCTTCCTGCAAGTGCCTGCCTGTTGTTGAACACCAACAGTAATTCACCTTTTTCTAAGAGAAGGAAGGAAGGAGGGAAGGAAGGAGGGAGGGAGGGAGAGAGGGAACGAGGGAGGGAGGGAGGGAGGGAGGAAGAGACTGGATTACAAGGCAAGGGACAGAATGAGAAGAGGACACAAAGGTATTCCCTTTGCAGGAGTTTCATTCTAGTTTGGTGGTAGCTCAGCAGAAACTCATAAAGAGTATCTGACAGACCATTTTCAGAAGGAGGAATTCTAAAAGACCATCTTACCCTGTCTTGGCAGAGTTCAGTAGTCGCTTTTCCTTGTGTCCCACTTGTCCAGAAAGGACAGCATTCGTACTGTCAGCAGTCAAGGCAAGGGCAGTTCTTTGCCCAGTAGGCCATTTTGTGCCAAGAAGACAATCTTCCAAATGGAAATGTCTTAGAAGCCCAACATTCTCTCGGGATCAAATTGGTGCTGTCAGGAGCAATTGTGTCTCACGGCAACAGAATTCTAAGTTATTTAAATGCCATATTCTCTAAGTCCATGAAGTGTTTGAAGATTACCTGTCCATCCGACCTATGTATCTATAAATCTGGATAATCGAATTAACTATAGAGATGACAAGCATACGTGACTATAAAATCTATAAGTCTTATCTACCTAAACAGCCTAAGGACTAAGGCTTCTTGTAAACAAGGTAAACAGTCTGTAAGCAAATGTACAGTAAAAGGACAATGACTTCAAAATTGTGAAAATACACAAAATATCTTTATCAGAGGTAGGAATGTATACTCTAGGCCTGTAGCCAATTTGAATGCACCAACAATACTGAGAAACATTAGGTGACTGTCCAAGCTGCCAGCTGTCTCTGTCTACTCTTGCAAGACTCCCGAAAATTGCTTGCATCTTTCTCCCATTTCTCAGGTATTATTATATTCCTTCTCGGGTCTTTGATGGGATTGAAGACTTAAACAGTTACAGTTATAATCTTCTATCTTAGCTAGAATATATTAAGTATTAGATTCAGGTTCTTCAGGATAGGGCACCTTTTGGAATGATCTCTGTAACGTACTTATCTGGATTTTAGTATGTGTCTCTTGTTTGATGCTGTTCTTGTTGGTTATAGTTCCATTTGTTTATGTCATTATGCTTTATTTCTCCTTGGTAATTATTTGTATTGTATATAGTTTTATGTTAGGATAGAACTTTTTTCCTTAGACAAAGGGGGGAAATATAGGGTGGTTGTCTGTGCCTTACCCTGAAGCACCACCCCTAGTAAAGCAGCAGGTAACTGCTAGGTACCTGGCTGACACCCCCGCCAACCCAGAGCATTGCCTGGAGAGGGGCCCTTAAAACCTGGGATGATGTACGTGCTCGCTCTCTTCGCTACCTTGTGGTCTTGGATGCTGGTGCAGATCAGGGCAGAGCTCTCCAGAGAATAGCGCTGGACCATGCCCCAATCCCTATTTCCTGTATTGTGAATTTCCTGTATTGTGAGTTAACCCCTCAATAAATTCCTATAATCATTAAAAAAAAAAGAAACTCAAAAAGATAAGACCCTAAGCTTGCCAACAACTAGTAACAACACTTGGCACATGCTTAAATATTTACCAGACACAATTTTAACTCAAATATGAGAAATATGACTCTGCAAAGAATTATATGATCTTTTAAGTGGACCAAGGATAAAAAAAAAAAAGATTGACACATGGCTTGCTTTTAACCTTTTTTTATGACTTTCAGTCCCTGCGTGATGCATTGATATAACATGCATGATCTGTCCAAAGAGATATAAAATACCTACAGTCAGGTCATTGAATAGTGATGTCAAAAGCAAATCAAAGCTGCTTCTTGACTTGCAAAGAAAAGAACTGGTTGTGAGATTAGATTGTGATGATAAGCTTGATGCTATCCTGTAGCAGGAGTCTTAAAAGTTCTTACTAATAAAAACAAATCCGGGCCAGGTATTGGGGTGAAATACTGGATGGTCAGAGAGACAGAACAAGCCACAGCTAACCTCACCTGGCCAACTTCTCAGCTGGTCTTGTTTCCTCAGACTGGAAGCCTCTATGTCCTCATATCCGAATGGCTCTCAGCTGAACTGTGCTGCTACAAGCCTGAAAGCTTAACCAGCCAAAATGCCTAACTAGCCAAATGCTTCTAGTTTCTGGTCCTCACGCCTTATTTACCTTTCTGCTTTCTACCACCACTCCCTGGGATTAAAGGCTGGCTTTCTGGGATTAAAGGCAGGTGTCACCAAACTTGGCTGTTTCCAATGTGGCCTTGAACTCACAGAGATCCAGAGGGATTTCTATCTCTGGAATGCTAGGATTAAAGGCGTGTGCTACCACTGCCTATCCATTATGTTTAATATTGTGGCTGTTCTGTCTCTGACCCCAGATAAGTTTATTAGCATGCACAATATTTCGGGGAACACAATACCACACTATCCACCTGCAGAATTTACTATTTTCATACTTCAGTGATTTAATATAGGTCACTCAGGAAGTCGACAATAGGATCCCTTGTTTTCTCATAGCGTATCCAATAACTGAAAGTACTCCAAATGATATGGCAACTGTTTCTTCCTCTTATTCAATGCTGCCTAACAGTCAGTCTTTTTGTAAAGACACAAAATGGCTTATTATCACTGATTGCAGAGTCTTGGAATTTGGACTGTATATTCCTCTCCAGATTTGCCCTCTATTCCAAACATGAGTCTTTGCTTAATAACCATGTGAGAATCTCCCTCAGTAGAGCCCTCAATCATCATAGCTTCTGTTTGTTAATACATACATGTGATCAAGATTTCTTGAAGTATCTGCATTGTGCGACTGGCCTTGTGACAATAATACATACCTATTGGACTTGTTCTGATGGATCTTGGGACAGAGGTCCTAACTAATTTCCTGAGCAATGCCATTTCTAACTACATTTTCAATCTAACATTCAGTTCTCCTGCTTCTGGGATCCTAAATTTTTTGAGCACCTCAAATGTTTGTCTCTTGTTTTAATAAGAAGACCATGAGTAAGAAGCTTGGACCCATAAGCACCAATCTCATCCCCTCAGGAGCTGATAGGGATTGGGATAATTAGAAACAATGGTCACCATAATCTTTGAAAAGCTCTACTGGTTTTGTTTTCAGACACCAGCTGTACTGAGACTATAGAGAGCCAATAGCCTGGGAAAGGTCAGGAATGAAATGCAGATAAGCCCTTTTCTAGTTTGAGGAAATGTGCCTGTCAACAAGAGCCATGGCTTTTAAGCATTCTGTAAAAATCTGTTTCTTTTCATCCTAAGCATCTATGCATCTAAGGAAAAGTAAAATTATTTTAAACCTTCTTCTGTGAGAAGCAAAGACTACATGTTGGTGTTTTCTTGGTAAATATCCATGCACATATAAATAAACTCAAAATTAGTGCTCCTGATATTTATGAACCAATCATGAAGCTTAAGGCTGAACTGATGTCTCTGAATCACTGAGAAAATCATATTGAAAGGAAAATAGTTCAGACCAAAAGCAATGGAATAGAGGTTTTTGTATATGCCTAGAATAAATGATAGACACAGAGAACTTACGTGGGAGTAATGCAAGCAAAGTCAAGAATGCACTCTGTTTCATCTCTAGACCTTGGTGATGATGAACTGAGGACTGACAGCAGCAGGCTTCAAGAACTGTCCCACAGAGACCAACAGACTGACACATCCCCTTCTTTAACCAAATTTACTTTCAATTTTCATTTAGCTGCAGGTCCGTTCTGTCTACTGGGTGAGCGCTACTAAGTAGTGAAGCATTGTCTGTTCTCTATCAGGCTGTCTTATAGAAAACAGAGTGATTATTTAATTTAACTTTAAATGTTCATTGTAGTCAGTTATGAAGGATAATTGCAGGAAATGTTAGTTAGTACAAAAACTTGAATATATGAAGTCAAGTTAGTCTAATAAAGTATTCTGAAGATATAAAACTTGAACAGAGAGAAGCCAGAAGGGCTGGACATTCCTATCTTTAACTCTTTAGAAATACAATTACTTAAAACGACCTAAAGGACTAGCTCTCTCTTCCATTTTATTTGGTTTGTCTCTATGTTTCTAGAGATATTCCAAAGAATCTCTAGACAATGCTGGGCCCAGCATAACAGTTACCCAGATGTTATCAAAAGCAATTAATTGCGGTCACTAAGAAGCCAATAGATTAGTACTCTGGGTAAATAAAAGCAAAACAATAGATCAGATTTTCGCAAAATATTTTCTTTCGATTCACAATTTGAGATTGATTTCATTTTAACATTTACATACTCAAGCTCTATCTTGGATTCTTTCCTTTTGTTCCTCTTCCCTTCTGCTCTCCTTCCTGTGGTTTGCTCCTTACCATCCTTCTTCTCCTCTCCTCTTCCTTCCTTGCCCCTCCTTCTAACTACATGGGAGATGGTGGGAAGAAAATCACAGAGGAGAACAGAAAGGATTTCTCCTTCTCTTGCCTAAATAGTATCATTCTGTCGCTATGCTCAATAAGTTGACGACATATTTCTACATTTTGTAACAAATTTGAGCTCACCTAAGGCACAAGACAATAGGTAGAATTACTTCAGTCACCTTTCCTTTAGTTTTATCTACGTAACATGGAAATATCTGGAATCAGGTAGCTAGATATTTTTCTATATAGCATAAAGTATCCTGACTAGCTAGATATTTTTGACTAAACAAATATAATAGTCAACATGTGTGTGGAGTAAACCGAAGGAAATCTACAACATAATAAAAAAATGAATTTACTAAATTTTTTTTAGAAAATATAGATTAGATTATTATAGTACCAGAAGAGGTAGAAGAATATGGTCGGAATCAGGAGTTCTGAAGCTATTGCATACAGGTTTAAAGATGGGAGAAGAGGAATGTTGCCATATTAGTGTACTGATCAACTAGGTAGACATTTGCTACTTGTTAAGAAGAGACAAAATTACACAATGAGAAGGTTTAGGGTCAAGGAAACCCAGAGGGCATTGTGGGAAATATTGAGTCCTGGGAGCAAATAAGGAGGAATCTAGCTTCATGAGAAGAAGATAAGACTCAGCTAAATGGAGTTCATTGGCAACATTCTTACTGTCATTTAGATAGTAACCTGTCTCCCTCTGGTTTCTCACAAATTTTAGAAACATTACTCCCCACCCCCAGGTTTCATTCTATGGACTGTATCTATGGAAGATACCATTGATAAAAAAAATGTATATATCAAGCCTTACCCCATTGAAGAAGCTGGATATTTTCTCTTAAAGTCACATCCTTAGTTAAAATCAGTATTAGATAAACAGGAATGCTGAAACTTTTGTGAACATTTGAACATTAAATCCTATACATGTACAAATAAGTAGTTCATATAGGAATTATGTCAGCTTAGCCTTTAATATATGATCATTAACATGTAATTATTTTTGGTTCATATGAACTATGAGACCTCTACTATCAAATAAAATTTATGTGTGCAAAAGTGTTTTTTTATAAGAAGATCATCAAAAAATACTAATAAAACACGGTCTCACTCTAGTTTGGTCTACTCTTGTTACTAAACCATTACTGCAAATTGTTCTACCCTGCCACTGCCATCAGAATTTTGTCATTGTATGCTCTTGAACTTCTGGTGGTAATTGCTGAGACTACATAGGAAAGGCAAGGACAACCACAGAGAGCTCACACCCTCTAAAATGCTATCACTGAGCCCTGCAAATCTATGGATCAGACAACTCCCTTACATAGTCAGAATTAGACTGCTGTGGGATGGTCTTTCTGTATGCTGTGAATATGTGTTGTTCCTACTGGTTAATAAATAAAGCTGCTTTGGCCTATGGCAAGACAGGATAACAGCCAGGTGGGAAATCCAAGCAGAGAGACGGGGAGAAGAAGGGTGGATTCAGGACAGAGGCCATCCAGCTGCCCAAGGAACAAATGTCAGCAGACTGGTAATGCCACAGCCACATGGCAATATATAGATTAATAGAAATGGGTTAATTTAAGGTGTCAGAGCTAGCTAGCAATAAGCCTGAGCCATAGGCCAAACAGTTTATAATTAATATTAAGCCTCTGACTGATTATTCTGGAACAGGCAGGCGGGAGAGATATGTCTGGTTACAAATGGTGCCCCACATTGGGTGCTACTTGAAATGAGATATAATATATGAAATAAATATATAATTTATTAAGGGGTTCTATGGAGAAAACAGACTCACTGATACAGGCTAAGGTAAATTCAGTTGCAGAGTCCTTGGAAAGCTGGGTACCAATCACACTCTGCTTCATGCCACCTAATCTGGTCTTCACCACCCAAGAGAGCATGACCCCCTTTCTCCTCCCTTTTAAGTGGTTATAGAGGCAGATAAGAAGCATTGCCTCTATCAGGCCTGATAGCCCAAGGTCATGGGTGGAACGAATTCCCACTAAATTAGATTTATATACTCATTTCCTCCCCCATAATACTACTAAAGAAAAACAACTTTACCAAAAATACAGCATCCACAGATGACAACTTCCTATTACAAGAAGAGATCATTCAGTTAACCCTTGGAAAGCAAACTATAAAACATATCTCCTCCTCCTCCATTAATCAGCTATGTTGGAAATTTTTTATGACCACTCATGTGATCACTAATGATTACTTACCTGTGAATACCTGTACAGCTAGAAGTAGGGTTTTTTAATTCCATGTAAAATTACCCTTAACTTAAAACTTACACTGAAGAGAAATGAGGTTTTAGTGCTAATGAACACTTCATTTTAAATTCACTTTGAAGGGGAAATTACAATCAAATTTATTTGTGGTCATTCTAGTCTAGAAGGTCAATGTTTCTCTAGAAATTCTCATCAACTCAATCACTTTCCATCAGCTCCACTCTCTGTCTCCCTTTCCCCAAGTCTAAGACACCGAAGTTTGTTGAAATAAAAACATTCTAAATATTTAAGTCTAAATAGTGTGAACCAAAATCCAGGGGTGGGGCATATTTAGGTAAAGATCCACAAGGCCAACTGATTAGAACTTTGTGCTTGTGAAAAGTTAGGATGTTGCCTTACTAAACCAAAATTATCTTAAGCTATCTTTAGCCCCATGAATTTATTCACTATTCATCTCTACCTAACCTAACATCCTTTTCACTGTCACATGAAAACATTTGGGATATATTAGTTTAATAGATCTATTGTTTATACTAACCGAGAAGATAAGTATGGCATACAATAGCATCTGAAATATATAACAGAAAATTCCTCCTCTTTTCTGTAACTGGCTAGCTGAAATTCCCACCAATGTATTTTAAAAATATCTTGATTCATGACTATTTTGTCCTATAACTGTAACAACTTTATGAATTGATTCTACTTTAGAATATCTTATTTGGGGTAATGTGAATCTGTGTTCCGAAGACACCATTATTCATATTTAAATAAAGAAAAAAAACTATAGCTCCCTCCCCCACCTCCCCACAAGCACCAGCTATCACAGTACAAGAAGGTAGCATGCAAGCTTCCAAAGTTGGGAGGCAACCAATAGACCTACACAGCTATGCTGCCTATGAACCACATTAATGAACAGCATGGCCAGATAACCCTAAGGGTACAGCAGTGGCACACATACCTTGAAGGTAACCAACTTCTCTCTAATTGGGCTAAAGATCCATTCAAAAAGAGAGATAACATGCCTCATACCAGAAAACTCACTAACTGATCATTGTTAGTGAAATCATGGTTACTGGACGAGAACCTACAACTACTAAACCAGCACAATCCCTAATAACAATCTATAAACACTTGGTTTTATTCCCACAGATAAGTGTAGCCTTCATCTTCACCTCTCATCAAAGAAAATTCTCATTGAAACAAATAGAAACCACAATGAATCAAAAGACGGAGTTGTGGAGCCTTGTCCCACTGATTGTATATACAAAACACCCCCACACCTAAGGCTCAGGCAACATTGCAGATATGGAAAGAGCCAAAGGATCAGGGAGTTTCCTGGGAGATTGTGTCTCCCAGAAAACACGAGAAGCTACACCCATGAAACATGAGACGTTTCATCACCATGATAGCCTAAACATGAGCTGAACAAGGAGGACTCCAATGAACATGCCAAACTACCTGAAGAAAACCCCACTGGTACTCAACCCTACACAAAGAACTACAAGTAACTGAGTAAAGCTGGGAGCAGGAGAGGTATCACATCCCAGGAAAAGTATACCAATTGGGTGTGCATTTTCTGGTATGATCAAATGGTCAGCCCTGAAAGCATACACAAGTAATGTTATTATGGACCAACAGGTTATATTGGAAGTACATGTGTATATATAATTTTATGTATACATGAATTAATAATTGGTTAAAAATGAAGCTATGAATTTGTAGGAGTATGGGAAGAGGTACATGGGAGAATTTGGAGGAAAGAAAGGGAAGGAAGAAATGTTGTAATTAGAACACAATCTCAAAATTATTTTAAAAAGTGACAAAAAGAAAAATATTTCTATGCATGTTTAAATTTTTTTCTCAAATTTAAATATCTATTTTTCTTAAAAGAGAATAAACTGTATCTTATAACCTATGGAGTGACGGTTTTTTTGAATTAGCAATAATACATTTCTTAGTTTATGTATTTTTTCTTGGTATTTTGTGGACATCTTAGTGCTCTTGAGCACTTCTAACAAATGACAGGCAAAGACAGCATGCACATATGGTACTAAAATGCATTTGATTGCCTGCCAGTCAGAGCTGAAAATTGATTTCACTCTGGACAGGAGATAGGTTATGATTTACTAAACTCATTTACTCATCACATTACCATGAACTCTTTTTTATTTCCTCCATAACTCCTCCTTTTTTCCCCAATCTTAATTGAACTAACACACATTGTACAATAAGCAGTTTGACTGAAATCTTCTTATTTCCAAAATTAATTTAGTGTATAACACCTTGTTTTCACACTCACCAAGGCTGCCTTAATGCCACTTATACTGGGTAAAATTCAGAGAAGTCTCTTCTCGTCCATACATTCCTGACTCACTTTTGGGTAGAGTGTTTGCATTAGAAAACCAAAGTTCTTTCTCTGTTCTTTGATGATGTAAATCTTTTTTTTTTTTCATGGTTATTATGAAATTTATTCAAGCTCTTAGGTGTTACAAGGATTGGGCTCAGTTTTCTCAGAAAGTTGTTTTGGTTCTCTGGAATCACTCTTTCAGCTCTTGGGTTCTTGACTTTACTCTTTTTACATACAAAATATCTTGTTTTCAGTTGAGTGGCTTTCCAACCCTACTGTTTGTATACTAAAGTTTTGGTTCCAAAGTTTTCTTTTTTCTTATTTAAATAGCATTTTTTCTATTTATTTTACATACTGACTGCAGTTTCCCCTCCCTCCTCCTCTCCTTCAAGTACCCCCCTTCCCATCTACACCCCTCCCCTTCCATTCCTCCTCTGTCTCCATTCAGCAAGGGGCAGGCAGGCCTCCCACAGGCTTGAACAAATCTTCTACAACTAAGAATTATTAATCTCCAGGACTTGGGACTCATCCATTTAAAATGCATCTATCTTTATTGAATGATGAATGGGTCAAAGAAGGAACAAATAATGAATGAATGAACAAATAAATAAATAAATTCCTAGAACTAAATAACAATAAAAACATAACAGCAAAACCTCTGGGATACATTGAAAGCAGCATTGTGAAGGAAATTTATTGTCCTAAGTGCCTATGCTAAAAAGTCAGAAAGAGCACCAATAAATGGCTTAATGATACAACTCAAAAAGCTGAAAAACAAGAAAAATCCAAATCCAAACCCAGTTTGTGACAAGAAATAATAAAAATAAGAGCATAATTGAATAAAATAGAAATAAAGAAAACAATACAAAGAATCAACAAATGTAAGAGCCAGTTCTTTGAGAAGGTAAACAAAATCAACCAGCCCAATTAACCAAAGAAAGAAAGAAAGAGAAGACCCAAATTCACAGTGAGTCATAAATGAACAGGGAAACATTACAACATACTCAAAATAAATTCAGAATATTATAAGGAAATATTTTTAAAAACCTGTATTCTATTAAACTGGAAAATCTAAAAGAAATGGATGATTTTTCTAGAGTCAACCAAATAATCAAAATTACAGCAAGAAGAAATAAACAATCTAAACAGACCCATAGAAAATGAGGAGATCGAAATGATATTAAAAACATTTTCAGCTAAAATAAAGTAAAAGGCCAGATGCATTCAAAGCAGAATTCTACTAGACACTCAAAGATCTACAGCCAATTCTTTTTTTTCTTCCTTTTTGTAAATGTAATTTTATCAATTCTTTGGGAATTTCGCATCTTGTACCCCAATCCCACTCATTTCCCAATCTCTCCACATCCACTTTTCATCCTTGCAGCAACCCCCAAAAGAAAAGAAAAAAATAAAATTATTAATTAAAAAAACACCACTTTGTTCCTTCATCTTTCCCACCTCTTCATTTGTCTTAGTGGCCTTGGGAGCTGTGGTGTGTCATGTAGTCTACCCTTTTGTCCAAACAGCTTTACTTGTAAATGTTCATTGCAATGAGTTGTTGGTCTGGTTTAAGGCCTCTGGCTTCTGCTACTCAATACTGGATCAATACTACATCAATACTGGATCCTCACTGAAACATTTCACATATTCTATTGTTGCCCTGCATCATTGAGATCCTGATGCTATGGTTCTACAGGACCAGTTCCTTTACCTGCTCCAGCAGATCATAGATGAGGTAGATGTTTGGGTGGGCCAACTCGAAAC
>CABHPP010130310.1:0-19647 GCA_902168425.1 Peromyscus attwateri | reverse complement strand
TGTGTGTGTGTGTGTGTGTGTGGAATTAAAGTGGAGTTAACCCTATAACAGAGTGGCAAAGCTCCTACTAGACAAAATAGGCTAACAAATAAAAATCCAATTGCCAAGAACTGGGCACTTCTTTTGGAGTTGTTGACCAGTGAGGTATCATAGATCCCCCAAATGTTGTAAGGTATTTTCAGTGTTATTGGTTGCCCTCCAGAACTTCATGGTAAAACCTTTTTATTGAAAACACCACATAGTTGAGTCATAGAAAATGGTGATATCAGGCTGGCACTGATCTGGAAGCTTCATCCCTACCAGATAGTTTCCAGAATGCTGCAAGGTGCTCTTCATGCTGCCAAAGGAGGAAAGTAATTGTCAGTATTACCCAGTTATGAACCCTTCCAGCTATAACAACAACCACTTCAGCAAGACCTGCACATGGGTGCACCAATAGCACAAACATCATAGAAGAAACCAACCACTTTCTGATTCAATTTAAGTTTTGCTCCACATAATGAATCCCATTTTTGGAGAATTATTAAGAACAAGTACTCATTAATAAACATATCATAAGCCTAGGAGGAAGATTTTCTACTACCATTCTACTAAATGGTCATTGTATTAAACTCACTCATTTCATCATACCCATAGATGAACTCATCTCTCTACCTCCATCTCTTTGCAGTAGGTGGTAGTTAGCACAGAGACCCAAACTGGTCAAATTTCAGAGAACAAGAATTTGCAGGATGCTCAGTCATTAATGGAATATATACAGAATACCCCTCACCTCAAGTCTCAGGGCGATTTAGAGAAGAGGAGGATGAAAGAATATAAGAGTCAAAAATAATAAATGATTACAATGAAATAGTATCTTCTTGATCAAATGAGACAGCTAAGCATCCGATCTCACAGAGATTGTGGCAGCACACACAAGGTCTGTGCAAGATCAAGCCAGGCTAAATCCCAACTTGGAGAAGGAAAATGGTCACAGAGTCTCAATACCTAGCAAACAAGATGTTGGCAATTGGTAGCTGCTGTGTGCCAGAGAGTCAGTCTTCTTTAAGAGTGCAGATTGGCTTACCTCCAGTGGAAAGCTACCCATGCAAAAATATGTGGGAAGCACAAATTACACTTGCTGGTAGGAGAAAAAGGAAGTACACAAAGTTGGTTGGGTAGAAAAAAGTGGTTCGTTTGAGAGGAGTTGGGGAAGGGGTAAACATGATAAAAACACATTGTATGAAATTATCAAAGGTCTAAAAACAAAATAAAACAAATGAAAAGCAAAAGCAAACCATCATGTCTATATGAGTTTCTTCTCTGTTGCTGTGATAAAGCACTATGACACAAAGGATTCTGTGGGGGGGACTTTGGTTTACAATTCTAGAAAGACAGTCCATAATGTTGAGGGAGTCCATAATGGTGGAGCCATGGCAGCAGGCCACCAATACAGAATGCTGAAAAAGCATATCCTCCTCTGAGGGTAGGAAGAAGAATGAGCTAACTGGAATTTGGTCCAGGCTATAAACTCTCAAATCCCAAACCACTGACTAATTTTTCCAACAAGTCTGTACTTCCAAAAAGTTTCATAACATCCCCAATGACACTACCAAGTGTCTAAATATTTGATCTTCCTCTCTGATCCTGACAGAAATCAATTCCAAGTGGATCAAATATCTCAATGTTAGAAACATGTAGAAGAAAGATTAGTAAGTACCCATCAGGATGTAGGCTCAGGTAAAGGCTTTTTGAACTTGACTCTAGATACCCAGAGAATAGGTCCAACAATCAATAAAAGAGAGTTCATGAAATCATTAGTTCTTCTATTTATGATTATGTCTTATATTTGGTGGGAGTGACATTTTTCTGCGGTATTTGATACCTGATGATGGGATTGATATAAAAGTGCGGCTTTTTGTAGCAATTTCTAATTTTAATCTCAAAGAAAAATCTGTGATAGACAGCCTGTATTTTTCTCTATATTTTACAATGCAAGATGCTACTAAATTTTTGATACTACAAATTGAGAATTACTTAAATATCTCATTATTTTCTATGATCTTTGACTAGTAATTTATCAAATATACATTAAGTTCAAGTACTTAAGAAATATTGCAACCAAATAAGTCTTACAGTATTTATGGAGTTCAGATTATTTGGGTGTTGTTTAGATAAAATCAACAGTGCTTAAACAAATTGAAAATGATCTTAATGAAAAGTGGCATATGGATAGTTTCTCAATAATCATATTTTAATGTTTTTGATGAATTATCAGGCTATTCAGTAATTAAAAAGTAACCAAATTAGATAATACATTTTAAATCAATAATATGGGCAAATGTGCAGTTTTGATATATTGCAAAGGATTTGTGAAAATTTCCACTATGTGTTAACTGCCTGGTAGCAGCTCATCGGGGACTTGAGGGTTGGTTATCCATGTTTAAAAGTTTTCTCTCTTCTATCAGATATAATTATATAACTATGAGACTACCAATAAATCATTGTTCTTCATCTATCACTTTTATTTATGAAAAGTTATCTCTATACAAATTCTTTGATTTTCATCGAACAGATTCTCACTCTCTTTGTGTTGTTTTTGAAAAAATTCAAATATGTACTCTGGACAGAAACTTTTTGTCTGCGTCCATATTTATCAACTATAAATTGATCACTACAACTTCAGGTGAATATGTACATTCTCTTTTAGTCAGGCCATATTGCATATAATCAGTTCAGTTAAATGTGTGCTGACTATGGGCCTAGGACATGCTGAGAATATGCAAAGAAAGCCAAAATTGGTGTAGAACTTCAGAAACTTTACATGGTAGAAAATGGTGAAGGATCTCACCAAGGTCTCTTTTGTTAGGATACTTGTTGGCAAACTTATTTTTGTGTTGACATAAATAAATGGTTAGCTAATTATTTGAGCAGGTCTTATACTCTTTGGGGAGGCTTTTAGCTTTATCATGCAGCCATAATAATTATTTTCATAATTGTACAAGATTTATCACTAGAAACATGTGAATTTTATATATTAATACTTTAGAGACTCAAATTCAATACAGGTGAGTTGTAGTAAATATTCACTATTATCTGAAACTATGGTGACCAAGAGATCATCTTAAATTAAAATAATACCATTGGAGAAAATAGATAAAACAACAATTTTAGTTATTTTTAAAATATAACAATTCATTTTAAAGACAAGAAGATTTGTGGTTATTATTATTTCTAGTCAAAACTCTCTTTTCATTTGCTAAATGTGACTGAACATTCACTAAGCAGCCAACCATATTCATATCAGGACACTCATTTATTACTGTAATTAATGAGGCAATTCCACGTAATTCATCTGGTAATCAAGAGAGATTTATTTCTGGGATAACTAACATACATCCAATAGGGGTTGGTTACAGGATTTGAGAGAGATGAGGTACTTTCCAGCAGAGAACTCTGGCTTGGTGTCCCATCCAGCTTCCAAGACCAAGAGGTTTCCAGAAGGGCTAGACACTTATGCACCTGAAGTCTTAAGGGGTTCCTTCTCAGCCATGGCCCAGGGACAGGTCAGCCCCAGGGGTAGGTCAGCCCCAGGGGCAGGTGTGGAAGTTACCTACTATCACTCTAGGGGCAGTGTTTCAAGGTCAAAGCTGGAACAGGTACCCACTACACTCACTCACTACTGTTCAGTATGTCTGTAGTGTCATGATACTGTGTTTATTTTGTTTGTTTGAATATTTTATCTTAAATTTAGGTATTTTATCTTAAATTATTTGAGGTATATATTAATCTACAAAATCTTTAGAGTATTTGGGTATGGTGAGGATCTTTAATCTTCCAGTAGAAATACTGAAGTCTTTGTTATGACAAATACATGGATTATTCAAAGGTTATGTTTACTGTTCTAGTTAGACTTTCCTTTTTAACAAACCATCTCACTAAAACAGCTTAGGTAGAAAGCATGTAGCTTGAAACTCATGGTTTCAAAGGCTTCTGCCTACGGTTGGCTCACTCCATTGTTTCTGTCCCATAGTAAGATAAAGTATTATTGCAGAAGAACACAGAGGCTAAACTTGGTTACCATGTGGTGTACAAGACATACAAAAGAGGAAAAGCATGGGAACAGGCTATGTCTTCTCAGGGCATGCCCTCAAAACATAAATCCTCCTATGAGGCTCCTCCTCCTAATGCTGGCAAATTTATATCCATCAAGAGATTGTATCCACACACTGATTAGTCCAATGTGCTCTGGATGAGTTCGGCTTTTAATTAGCACTGCTAGCTAGAAACCAAACTTCAACATATTAACTTTTATCACCACATTTACCGTACAATAACTGGTTACTTTTAGTTGATTTTGCTTCATATAACAATGGTGAAATCTTTATTTTTAACAGTAATCATTATCTCCATAGTTCTAAGCTCATTTATATTGTAGAAATTCCTTATTACCAGCCAGGTTAGTTAAAATTTGGTAATAATGCAGAAAGAATTTAATGTTAACTAACACAGAGAGAATTTAATGTTAATTTAAAATAAATTGAAGAGTAAGAATAAAATTTTAATATAGGTGCAGGTAATGGACATGAATTAAAACATTGAGACCTGAGTAAATCCTAAATAGTATAAATCCCTAAATCATGATCACATAAGTAAGAAGAAAGTTTTAAGGCCTTATTACTTTCAGAGTAAAACGAATAATACTATTTATATTTTAATAATATAATATTATTAAATATATTAATGTATGTAATTATTAAAAATAATAAACTATTACAGTATTTATGTTTATTTATATGATAAAGTGCTAGATTATCAAAGATGGTAAATATTTCACCATGAATTATATAAACTTCCAATCTCTTTTCCATAATACAAGGATTGACTTTAAGAATCACATGTGTAAATCACTAGTCCAAGGAACAGGCTTGTTGGCAGACTAAAGCTTAATCATAATACTCTAGGATTTCTCCCTTCTTCCCTAACACCACCAATGTCCTATTCAGTGTAGCTGCTCTTACATGATACACTAGATCCAGCCATCTAGAAAAAAGGGACATACTAAATGGTAAACTCAAACAAACCCAAACTTCATGAACAGAAAGAAAAAACATTATAGCCACATGTAAATATAACAAGGATACTGGACTTCCTTTAGCAAACTTGACATAGCTAAAGAACAAACTGATGACCTTGGACACATTACAATATGACTTCTAAACAAAAAGGCATAGAGAACATAAAAAACGGTGTCTAATAACTATGGGGCAACTATAAAAAGTGGATTATGTTCAACAGAAATATTAAAACATAAGGAACACAGAAAGCAGTTGAAGTGATGACTGAAAAATTCTAAGTAAGACCAGATCAGTCCTCACACCTACGTCCTTAAAACAAACAGGCTACATGTTCAATAGAGCAACCATTGAGGGTGCCATATTCAAAACTACAGAAAGAAAAATACTAAAACATCTTAAAGGAAGCTACAAGGAACAACTCCCTTTGCCTAAGAGAGGAGTAGGTCCAACTTACCCTTGGCAAGCAAGAAAAGAGTGAAGGGAGAAAGTCAACGTTTAGAAAGGGAACCACAAAGCTTGAAGCTAGAACTCTGCACCCTCTCAGAACATGCTTCAAACACAAAGGGGAACTAAGACTTCCTCACACAACATTCTAGATGAATATGTTAATACTGGACTTAACTTCTATAAAATGTTAAAAGAATTTTTTTCAGAAAAAAAAAGACACAGGTGAGCAATTTGGACTTGCATAAAGAAAACAAGTCCAATGGCCAATTAAAATAAAATTCTTCAGAATTATATGGATTATGTTTTAATTGAGCTAACAGATAGCAGTAAATCTAAGAACAATAATGATATCCAATTATTATGCTTTACTATATATTATGCAAATATTCTTGTGCATGCTTATGTAGGAGTGAAAAATGACATCACTGATACAAGAGAAGGGGGATTAAACTCTCCTTCTTTTGTCCTTGCCTTTCTTTCTCTCATTTTTTGGTCTTCCTTGTCTTTTATAAGGTATGCTACGTACACCATGAACCATATAGTGTGATATGAAGGCTTAGTTAGATTAGTTGTAAATATATATCACAAACCTGAGGGCAAGCAATAAATATTTTAATCAGAGGGATAGCTAATATGCAAAATGCAGAGAGGAATTGAATCATAAAATATTCAAAACCTAGAAAAGGAATGAAAGAGTTAAAACTCCCACAAAGAGCAGGGTTTCAATAAAGTAGACTCAAGGCTGGAGATAGATTGACTCATACACATGAACTTTTCAAATATAATAGAGTAGCATTATAGCTCAGTGGGGATACACACACACACACACACACACACACACACACACACACACACATTTATAAAGTAGGGCAGCTGGTTACGTATGTTAAACTATGGAAAAAATATTCCGAGCAATATTCAGTAGGAAATTAAAACTTGATCAAAGTCAACATAGCAGATAGACATGTATTAGCATATGATACAATAACAAAGTACTTAGAGTAGCAGAGAAAACAGTAGGTATTTATGTCTGACAGTTCAGTATGAGTGGAGGCCCATGATGAAAGTATGAGCTGATATGGCTTTTGAAATAAATCCTTCTATGAGACGGCAATCCTGCCATATCCTCACAAGGTAGAAAGAAGAAAGGCAGGGAAGGGAGAGGGAAGAAGCTCTCTAGTCTCTATTTTCTTACAAGGAAATTAACTCCATCTTAAGGACCTTGTATTCATAATCAATGCAATGTGAATCTAGACTGTCTTCCACAGATTGATACTTAAGTACTTGATGCCAGATTGTTCAAAGGTAAATGAACAATGCTTGCTACTAAGCATGAAGACCTGAATTTCATCCCTGGGATATACATGTTAGAAGGCAAGAGCCAGCATTACAAATTGCCCTGGCCTCTTGCATGCAGCTAGTATCACTCATGCACATGCTTATGCGCATACACACACATTGCATATACACATATACACACAAACTCACATTAAATAATTGTAATTAAACTTGGCCACCAGCTGAGTACTTAGGTACTTTGGGATATTTTTAAAAAATATTAAGAATAGGAACTAGTGAGTCGCCTTAGGACATACTCTGGTAAGAAGGATTGTGGGATCCTGGTCTCTTTCTCCTGTTTGTTTTCCTTGCACGTTATGGAGTGAGTGAATGTCCTCATTCTTTCTTGCACTCCTTCTGTCTTAAGTGGGGTTTCTATTGCTGTGAAGAGATACCATGACCACAGCAACTCTCATAAAGGAAAACATTTAATTGTGGTCACTTTCAGTTCAGAGGTTTAGTCCATTATTGTCATGGCAGGTGGCATGGTGGCATGCAAACAGACATAGTGCTGAAGAAGGAGCTGAGATATCAATATCTTTATCTGCAGGCGGTAGAAGCAACTATGTGTCACACCGAGCATAGCTTGAGCAAAGGAGCCCTCAAAACCCACCTCCACAGTGACATACTTCCTCCATCAAGGCCACATCTGCACCAACAAGACAACAGCTCCTAATAGTGCTACTCCTCACTTTGGGGGCCATTTTCTTCCAAACCATAACGTTCCACTGTAGCTAGAGTTTTTCTGGTCCTGTCTGGCCCACTGTCAAGACAAATCTCTCTAATCCCCCAGTCCTGCAGCAGCTCAGACCCAACCAAGTAAACACACAGAGACTTATATTGCTTACAGACTGTATGGCCGTGGCAGGCTTCTTTCTAACTGTTCTTATATCTTATATTAATCCATTTCTATAAATCTATACCTTGCCACATGGCTTGTGGCTTACTGGCATCTTCACATGCTGCTTGTCATGGCAGCGGCTGGCAGTGACTCCTCCCATCTTCCTGTTCTCTCAATTCTCCTCTCTATTAGTCCCGCCTATACTTCCTGCCTGGCCACGGGCCAATCAGTGTTTTATTTATTGACCAATCAGAGCATTTGACATACAGACCATCCCACAGCATTCCACTCCCTGGCCCCCATAGGCTTGTAGCCATATCAGAATGAAAAAAATGTGTCCAGTCTAACTTCAAAAGGCCCAATAGTGTATAATATTCTCAAACTTACATAAAAGTCTAAAGTTAAAATATCTTCTAAGATTCATGTAATCTCTGAACTCTAATCCCCTGTAAAATTAAAATGAAAAAGCAGATCACATACTTCTAACATATAATGGCAAAAGATAAACATTACTGTTCCAATATGTAGGAAAGGGAGCATAGTAAGGAAATACTGGACCAAAGCAAAAAAAAAGAACCTTCTGGGAAAACTCTAAACTGTATCTCAATGATCTTCAGATCTTCAACTCTGTTCATCTTTGTTGACTGCAGCACACTTCTTTCTCTTGGGCTGGTTACACTCGCTGTTAGCAACTTTCCTAGGTAGGTATCCCATGGCTCTAGCACTTCCAACATCTTGTGGTCTCCAAAGCAAACCAGGCTTCACCTGCACAGCTTCATGCGATGGCCTCCCTAGGCCTTCATTCATGGACACCCTTGACACATGCCTGATCTCAACTGCTTTTCTTCACACAGGGAAAGGTTCCATAATCCCTTTCTTCTGTCCTTGTCTCTAAAATCAGAACCATGTGGCCAAAGCTGCCAAGTTTTGCTGCTTGCTGGGGCTGGAACATGGCCCCCTTACTCAATTACAAGTTCACCAACTTTCTGTTTTTGATAGTTTAACTGCCTATACTGCCCTCAAATTCAGAGACTCACTAGCCTCAGCTTTCCTAGTGTTGGGATTAAGGTGTACATAACCACACCAGGCTCTGAGCTTTTCTTTAATTCCTTTTCACAAGCTGGAAAATTAGCTGGGTGGGATCTTACCCTGAGGTTACTACCCCCTTTGTTTCATTTCTCAATATGGTCATTTCCTAGAACACGGGACTTATCTCTATTCCACTTCCTAGTGCTCCTTTTCTTCTCAAATTGTATATTTTGTATTTTTTCTTGCTCTGCTTGCTGCTTTTTATTAAAATCTTCATTAGAGTCAACTCAACCAGGCTGTTTTGAGATGTCCTCTGCCAACAGAATTGATCCAAATCTTCTCACCATAGCTTCAGGTAGACTCTTCAGACAAGGAGGGCAAAATACAACCACATTCTTCACCAAAATATCACAAGAATGATTTCTTGGCAACATACTGGTTCCTCTGAAACCTCTTGATCCAGGCCCCCTACAATTCACCAAATCACTTCTTAGCACCACTGTCTTCCTGCTGTACTAGTATGGCCCATTAAGCAATGCTTAAAACATTCCACTGTTTTCCAAACTAAAACTTCCAAAGTCCAAATTCCTCCAAATAGGCCTATCACAGCAATACCTCAGTCCCTGGCAACTTCTGTCTTAGTTAGGGTTTCTATTGCTGTGAAGAGATACCTTGACCATGGCAACCCTTAAAAAGGAATACATTTAATTGTGGTCACTTACAGTTCAGAGGTTTAATCCATCAACATCATGGTGGGAAGCAAGGCAGCATGCAGGCAGACATGGTGCTAGAGAAGGAGCTGCAATATAGTAATCCACAGGCAGCAAAGGCAACCATGTGTCACACTGAGCATAGCTTGAGCAAACAAGATCTCAAAGACCACCACTACAGTGACACACTTCCTCCAACAAGGGTACACCAACAAGGCCATACCTCCTAAAAGTGCTACTCTTTCCTATGGGGGCCATTTTCTTTCAAACGACCACACCTCCTTACGACCTGCTGTCACCCCATCAGTGAAAAGCAAAGGGGATTCTGATCCAAAGTGAGCATTTTCTTTAGAAATTGATCATGTCTGGTATTTTGTTGCATCACTGGAAATCTGACTTATATATTTCCTATAGAATGTCATTTTGTTGGTGGCTATGTTTTAAATGTATCAATTATTGTGGAAAGAACATTTGTAAGGGTAAAGAAGGGAAGATTCAAACACATAGCCAGTAACTGTTTGTCCTCTAATTAATAAGAGCTTACTGTGTGAACTGGTATAAAACCTTAAGGAAAAGATCATAGTTTGAACAGATTAAATTATGAACTCTCTTAGTTTAAAAGAGTGTAAGACAAATTTAAAGTTCAATACTGTATCTGAAAACAAATATCTGAAAACCATTTAATATGTAAGTAAATTCAAATTAATTTATAGTGAGAAACCCAACAATTATCAATAGTTAAGATGCCAAATATTACTAACTTTTAGCATAAAAGTTTAAATATCAGCCATTTTTCTGTCCTGTCAATATAAGTACATTCTGATAAGACATTTTAGATAATACTTTTGCAATTTCTAGGTATGTTATCCATACACTTACTTAATAATCTAAGGACTGCAGAACTTTGGACATTAAATTAAGGGAATTCATACATGTTCATTGAGTAGTATAGTAAGAGTGCTGGTAATAAAATACATTTCGCCTAACAGAAACAAGCTGAGTATGAGGAAGCACTAAAATGTTTATTAACAGCATAGCTTATAAATTGTGGTTTATTCTTACCATTGAATATTATGTAACAGTTCACTTGAATTAGTTGCATGTCTGAACTTTGAAATACAATATTAAAAGGACACATGAAGTCACTAAAAAGTACATAGTATATTACTTTATTTAAATATTTTATGACAAACAAGATATTATAGTATGCTTGGGGGGGGAGGGAACACATGTATAAGTGGTGATTACAACCAAAAGGAAAAGAAATTTCTTATACAAGATTCTGTAAGATGAATTGCTAAAAGGTCTTATTAATAAAAAATCTGGAGCCAGATATTGGGGTGAAAACTGAGAGATCAGAGAAGCAGAAAGAAGCCAGCCATGTTCCTAGGGCTAGGAAATCCTCAGTGAAAGAGAGTGACCTACTTCCTGTACACTCACGCCTATATACCTTTCTGTGTCCTGCCACCCTTACGTCCTCTTTCCACCCCGCTCTATCACTTCCTGTCTGTCTGTACAGACCTCCAGACCTGTATGGTTAACTAGTGCTAGGATTAAAGGCATGTGCCACCATGCCTGGCTGTGTTCCCAGTGTGGCCTTGAACTCACAGAGATCTAGATGAATCTCTGCCTCCCAAATGCTAGGATTAAAGGTGTGTGCTACCACTGCCTGACCTCTGTGTTTAATATAGTAACTGGCTTTTTCCTCTGATCCTCAGGCAAGCTTTATTTGTTGGAGCACAAATAAAATATCACTACAAGATTCAGAGGTAGAAAAAAACTAAATGAGGGAGGGAGGGACAGGATGGGAAGAAGCAAAAGAAAAGGAAAAAAAAGGAAGAACTTGCAAGAAAGACAAAGGGCAAAAACTTGTATAGGCCATTCATTTAACTATTTACAAAATGAACACAGTTATAAGAACGAGCATACATAGAAAGGGCGTTAATCTTCATATAACCACAGCTAAATGTTACCAGTTTTATGAGACCAGCATTCAGATGTAAGGAGCTCAGACGAGGTGGGGCAGAGAGATAATATATAGAAAACCTGAATACAAACTCAGCTAGCTGGGCTCCGGAGTCCCAGTGGAAGCTACCTCTTGAATGAATTGACTGCCCTCTTCAAAACGCTATCAGAAATTGGGTCTACACTCTGCTGGCACTCTTTGCATTTATAAGGCTAAGAGAGCTTTCAGTGTGGTCCTGGGGGCTGTTGATGTTGGGAGTTAATTTTTGAACTTAGGCCATCTGACTGGTATATCTCACAAAACAATTAAGAATTTCAGAATAAGTATAAGTTGAAATGCTTCATGGAAAATATACAAGAGTATGTAAGAATATAATATAAAACAATAAGTATGACAACAAATAACAGAATAATTATAATGATCACTTTAGATCCTTATGAAGGAAATTTCCAAGTTCTCTGAAAGAGACATGTGTCCTAACCAAGACTCCCACAAATAATTAGGCAATGCACTAGAAAAGATGGGTTGATTGGTGTCATTATATTCATTAGTTAGAAGAATTTGGCCACCATGGGTTAGGCCTCCCCAAGACCTCATCTGAGTATCCTTTGCAGATGCTAATGCTCAGGGTAATGCAAATAGACCCTATAGCTAAGAATTATACAAAGTAACGATTAAAGTTTAACCAGGTGGACTCCAACACATGCATAGAAATGTAAATATTTATCCACATATGTGTACATGCTAAAGAATGTTGTATCTCCTGAAAATTCGTGTTGTAACATATGCCCACATGTGATAGCACTAGGTGTTGAGGTCTTCGAGAACTTTTGATTAGACGAGACCATGAGTGGGCAGTGTTCTTGAATGCTATTACTGCCTTTACAAGTATATTGAGGGCATTTACATCTCCTCTCTGATCTGCCATGTGACAACAGTACGAAGTGTACAGTCTGTGAAAGGAGGATGGGACCTTATCAGAACTGGCCCACGTTGACACCCTGACCTCCATATTCTAACTTTCAGAGCTGTGACAATTAAACCTCATCTTTATAAGCCTCAAAGTCTAGGGCAACATTGTCACAGCATTCTGAACTGACTAAGCTGTGTTCTCTCAAGAACAAAGGCAGTATAAAGGTTGCCTCTCACTCCTTATGAGCTCATCTATAGTCAAGTACAGCTTTTCTTCGCTCTTCTAAAAGATTAGTGAGTTGGGTGCAATCAAAATTTCAAAAATATTGATTTTAGTGAATGAGTCTACATGGATATTATATAACAGGATGATTATCAAGATGCAAATTAATTTGTCATATGTAACCAGAGATGGAGCCTTTCTGTCCCAATTGCCCAGTCTCAAATAAACACACAGAAGCTTATATTAATTGTAAATGTTTGGCCAATGGCTAAGGCTTATGATTAGCTAGTTCTTACATTTAAATTAACTCATATTTCTTATCTATGCTTTGCCATGGAGCTCGTGGCTTGTTACCTCATTTTCTACACATCTTGCTTCATTGGTGGCTGACTGGCATCTGTCTGACTCTGCTTTTCTTCATCTCCCTGTATCTCCATTTGACTTTCCCACCTAGCCTTATTCTGCCAAGCTATAGGCCCAAACAACACTATTATCAACCAATGAGATAGACACATATTCACACTATACAGAAGGATTCTTCCACAGCAGTCATACTTGAGTCTTCAGGATTAGAATCATTGAAAGAAAATGAAGTGGAATGCAGTTTTTGCTCTAATATCAATAGGACTTAGTGCCTTTTGTTAAACAATAGGAAATTAGTTACTATAGTCAAGACACTAGTGAAATGTAATCTGGGTGTAAGGAAAAGTTATGACAGGCTTAAAATGAAAGTCATACTTGGCTATAAATGACAGAAGAAACAACTGCAATTATTGTTCTATATTCTTGAATCTGGAGGAAAGCAGACAGCTTAGTTAGGGTTTCTTTCTTTTTTTTTTTTTTTTTTTTTTTTTGGACCTGAAGACTGAACCCAGGGCCTTGTGCTTGCTAGGCAAGCGATCTACCACTGAGCTAAATCCCCAACCCCCTTTAGTTAGGATTTCTACTGCTGTGATGAAACATCATGACCACAAAGCAAGTTGGAAAGGAAAGGGGTTTCTTCAGATTACTCTTCCACATTGTTGTTCATCACTGAAGGAAATCAGGCCAGGAATGCAAACAGGGTAGGATCCTGGAAGCAGGAGCTGATGCAGAGTCCATGGAGGGATGCTGCTTACTGGCTTGCTTCCTCTGGCTTTCTCAGCCTGCTTTCTTACAGAACCCAGGACCACCAGCCCAAGGATGTATCACCCACAATGGGCTAGACCCTCTTTCACTGATCACTAATTGAGAAAATGCCTTACAGATGGATCTAATGGAGGAATTTCCTCAACTGAGGCTCCTCTATCTTTGGTGACTCTAGTTTGTGTCAAGTTGATACACAAAACCAGCTAGTACAGTGTCTGTGGTCTTTGACATGTCTCCTTGTGTTCTCAAAGTGGCCCCAAAGCACCAGCTCTCACATGTGTGTTTCAGTTAGAAGATAAAAGGTCCACGTTGAATGTGTTCATCTTCTTAATATATTATTTTTATTCTTTGGAAATTTCACATCATGAACCCCGATCACACTCACTTACTCACTCACCAGTCCTCCCAGGTCTGCACCATACCCCCACCCTTGAGACCTCCCCCTCCAAAAGGAAAGAAGAAAAAGGAAAAACAAAACAAAGACAAACAAACAAAACCCCAAAAAAACAAAGACAAGAGTCCAGTCTGTGTTGCCTATATACTCACTGGAGCATGATCAAACTCCTAGTGGCCAGTCCGTTAAAGAAAACTGAGTCTTACTCCTCCCACACCTGTACCAGAAGCCATCAGTTGTGGAGAGCTACACTTCTATATCTTTATCCTGATTTTTAAGAGCTCTCTTCAACAACTTTCTGTCTAGACCGTTATTTATTTATTTATTTTTTTGGAGTGGGGTGTTGGGGTTGCAATGGAAGCTTTGTTATGTCTGCCTTTCTCAACTGTGAGAATGCAGTCATCAACAGCACTGCAAAAGTAGCACCTTGCCCTTCACAGTCAGTGGGAGCAGAGATCATGGACATCAACATAGCTTCAGGTGGCAGCACAGACCAAGGACACCCACATGGCTTTCGGTGGTAACACACGCCACCAACATCAACACAAGCCCTGGGTGCAGTAGGAGCTTGGACTCAGAAACGGTCATCAGCAGCAGTACGGCCCACAGATATCACCATGGCTGCAGGTGACAGCACAGTCCATCTTTTTTAAGCAGTGCAGCACAGCATGGCCAGCAGTCCTCCAGGTCTCCTTCCTTAGGCTGTCTGGTGTGGACTACTTCATGTGCTTCCTGCACCTGCTCACAAGACTGGAAGGCTAGGGGAGAGGGTGTTGTGAGTAGCAGCCCCAATCCTTACCTGATCCCTTGGATGGG
Organism: Peromyscus attwateri; assembly: GCA_902168425.1. Lineage (NCBI taxonomy): Eukaryota > Metazoa > Chordata > Mammalia > Rodentia > Cricetidae > Peromyscus > Peromyscus attwateri. Next base: position 4,786 of record CABHPP010130310.1, on the reverse strand, counting down.
GCTTCTTTCTACCTTTCAGGCATTGGTTATAGCACCAGTGAGGGGAAAAGCGTTGGGTAGACCTCATGTCAGTGGCTACAGAAATCTGAACCTGAATGGCATTTCAAATTTAAAAATTAGTTTACAAGACCTGAAAGTATAGTTCGGTGATGAAGCTTAGCATGCACAGGGTTCTGGATTCAGTGCCCAGCACAAAAATTAAAAAAAGAAAAAGAATGTATTTTTATGTGCATGTTTATAAATTATAGCTACAGCATGATTCTGATTTTTAAAAGAATTTAGTGTGCGTAGTACACACATGAAAGTGTTTCTCTTTGTATTAAATAATATCTATCAATTTTTTTAAAACAATCAGATTTATATTGATTTCTAAGAATGGAAACAAAATACATTGCATGAAAAATTAAAAATAAATAAGTTTTATGAAATGGAAGATAAACTATAGACCATTGAAACAGACTTTGCTAGACTTCTGGGAATAGGCCAGATGTTCTTACCTAGTTTGTCAGCTCATCAATAATCCTAGTGTCTCAACTACCCAAATCTCTCTCCATCCACTGTGTACTCACAAGAGCTATCTAAATGAAGTGGGAGACAGAACATACTTCTTGTTCAGCTTCACTTGGGAGAGTCAGAACCATAACTAGAGATTAGAATTCCACCTGTTTTTTTTCCAGGAGCTCTGGAGATAGTGAGGGATGTAAGTGTGATACAAATGCTGTTCTTATCTACGCCTTCCACTTGTCAGATTTGGTAGCCTTTAGACAAAATGAAAGTTATATCCACTAAACAGTTGCATAAATTATATTGCAGCTAAGATAGACTGCATCTCCCCAGTAAAATAATGAATTTCCAAGGCTACATCTATGTGTGTTTACATGAATTGTGGAGCTCTGACATTTTATTCTGCTATGTGAGTTTCTAGCTAGGTAACAGTACCTTAGGTTTGAAGTACTTTTTAAAATTCTGGGCAAAATAAGTCTTTCAATTTACTACTATTATTTTTAAAACATACACGCTCACACACACACACATATACACCTATATGTACGCAAATACTAAATTAATGCATGACTATAGTCATGATTCAATTTAAAATCAAATTTGAACAACTCAGAAAATTACAGTAATAACCTTCATGCATACTTGAAAATAAAAGAAGGTCGTGGTCCTTGGCAGTGCTTACAGCTCCTCCTGAATCAGTGAGCATCAATGGCCATTGGATACGGCATACGCAGAGTAGCTACTTTTTATTTAATGCCACTTGGTTTTCTTATTAACTTCTAGGAGCAGGGACTTCTCAATCCTCTCTGAAACTTAAGACAGGTGGAAGGTCAAACTCTAAATAATGACTATCCTGGCAGGATTGCTGACTAGCATATTTACTACCTACATAATTCAGGAAGCCTGCATGGGTCTGCACTAGGCCCTCTGCATACCTGCGGTGGTTGCTTAGCTTATGGCTTTTGTTAGACTCTTGATAATGGGAGAGGGAATGTCTCTCTCTCTTGCCTGCTTATGGGACATTTTCCACCTGCTTTGATATGAGGGTTTATGCCTAGTCTCATTGAATCATGTTATGCCATATTTGGTTGATATCACTGGGAGAACTGCTCTTTTCTGAAGGGAAACAGAGAAGCAGTGGATCAGGGGGAGAGGGGAGGTTGGGGGCTGGAAGGAGAGGAAGGGGTTATGGGAGGCTGCTGTTGAAACGTATTGTATGAAAGAAGAATAAATATAAAGATACAAAAATATGCAGAAGTCCATACAATAATGCTGGTGGAGAGAACAGGGCTGCATGTACCACTTGCCACTACTTTCCATACTTTAGCAGTGTGTGACTATCGTCCTAAATATACATATTTAATTCAAAATTTCAAAAGAAATAAAATTTCATTCTTAAACGCACCTGGTTTCTGCCTGTCCTGCTTATCCCAGGGGAACATCTGGACTCAGTATTTGAAATCCTTATATTAGTGAGTTGAGAGCCAAAGCAGCCAGCATGAGCATGATAAGAACTGATGAATCATTAATATCTAAGAGTCAAGCTCATTCATATTAGAGCTACTGAAGTAGACACAGGGTTTTCCAGAGAAGACCACCATAAAATACCTTCCAATGGTCAAGCCAGATTGAGCAAAAAAAGCAAATTATCTGAACATTTCAAAAAGTGTCAAATGTCAGGCAGCAGCAGCAGGGATTCTGTACTTCCTAAACTGTGATTTTTTTTCAGGACAGAATTTCATAATCTATTCCAATGATCACACTATTACTAGGACTTATTCCCTATACTGCTATATAGGAGTTATCTATAAGCAAATACACACTTCTCTTCCTCAGACTGAATGATCAGCTTCATTGCATTTGCTATGAATACAAGACTTAAGTTATTAAAGTGTTTAATGAAAGGAAACCAGAACAAGCAAGTTTCAGCCCCAACAGCCCAAATAATTTGCTTCTCAGCTGCCAAGCAGGTGCAGGCTTGGTGACAGTTCTGCTTCCATCAAATATCTGTGCCCTAAGGAACCTCCTTCGAGTGTTAGCTGCACTGAGCCTCACTGCCCAAAGCAGTAAGTCACAATGAAGAGCTATAACCTCTGTGATTAGGTTGTAAAAGACCATGTCTCCTACACTTTGGGCAGCTCTCTCTCTCTTTTCTCGCTCTTACACACACACACACACACACACACACACACACACACACACACACACCTTTTCCATTCTGTTAAAGCACTTTAAAGAAGTTAATGTGGTTATATTTAAGGAATTGAGAGAGACTTCTTCCTAACAGATAGTGAGAAAGTAAGAACATCCCCCAAAGGATTGAATTCTGCCAATAACCATTAAGTGAGCCTGGACATGAATGCTGTCTGAGTTATACCTCAACATGGCAGCAGATTTTCTAATTGATTGAGCATAGTATTATAAAAGGAATGAAAAAGAAAGCCTAACAAAATTTTGTAACATTTCAGACACACAGAAGCAATGAAGTTATTAACAGGTGATATAGAATATTATTTTAAGGTGGGTTACTTTTGTTTATGTTGCATTTGTTTAACTCTGTGAACTGTGTTACTTTGTCTGTCTAAAATACCTGATGGTCTAACAAAGAACTGAGTGGACAATAGCAAGGCAGGAGAAAGGATAGGTGGGGTTGGCAGGCAGAGAGAATATAGAGGAGAAATCTGGGAGGAGAAAAAGAAGTAGGAGGATTTCAGGGGCCAGCCACCCAGCTACACAGCCAGCCATGGAATAAGAAACAAAGAAGGGTATACAGGAATAGAAAAAGATAAAATCCCAGAGTCAAAAGGTAAACAGGATAATTTAAGTTAAGAAAAGCTAGCAAAAAACAAGCCAAACTAAGGCTGGATATTCATAATTAAGAATAAATTACCGTGTGTGATTTATTTGGGAGCTGGGTGGCAGACCCCCTAAAAGAGAAAAGAGCAAAAGCAAACAACAACAATGGGTCTTACTTAAGTAGTTAAGTTTATTGAAAATGAGTGGTAGAACAACGTTGTAGTTGATATAAGTCTCATGAATCCTATCGTTTTCATGTTTCTCGCCATTCACTGTCTCACAACTCCACATGGCTGACAATGCACTATTTGTCCATGGCCACTTTCACTTTAGCTGTGTTTGAGGTAAAGTTTTACAAACTAGATCATCAACTGAGTTAACGTTTGCATGGCAGGTGGGAGGTCCTGAGTTTGATGATCAGAAGCACAAAAATTACTCCAAAAAAAAAATGACAGAACTGTATTTCCTATGAGGTAATACTGATGGATGACTGTATAGCTGGCAGAGCCCTGACCATTGGGAATTTCATTCTTTCACCTCTTTGCCCCCTGACAATCCCTGCAGAATTACTAGGTTCTTCTTGTCCCATGCCAGGATGTGTCCCTCCCCTCCTGGATCTGGTTGTCCGTCAAGAAAGACAGAATTTTAAACAAGTTCCTCCCAACATACATACATCAAATGTATCCATCAATGTGAGCTGGAGACATAGTGACTTAGAAAGGAGAAGTGACCTGGCTGGGGGTCTGAGGATTTTCCTGCTGATATCAGCTGTATCTGGGCAGGTTAGTTGGTATGTTTGGATGGGGTGTCTTAACAAAGTAGATGCTGAAGATATTCTATAGATTTAGAGATTTGCTTGACTCGAGGGTAGGTCTGCTATGGGAGTCACATCCAGAATACAAGCTGAGAGACATGTGTTTGGAAAAGCTCACCACTTTAGTAATTGACCGCATGGTGGACAGTTAGGTGGGATGTAACCTTCCAAGAACTTTTTTGCTATTTGTGCTTCTGGGAAAGATATTGGGAGTCCAAGAGCTGTTGATGAAGGGAATCTCTAGGAAAAACTGTATAAAGGACACGGACACTGAAACGCGAGGGGCAGCATGCAATAAGGCAAAACTCACGGGAAGTGCTCTGGATAACACACCTGCAGTGAGAGTGTGTGTGCCAACACCCATAAAATAAATCACACTGAAGTACAGCTGAGCCAGCCCTGTCCTGGTATATGTACCTGTCCCAGAAAATCCATAGATGTGTACCTGAGCACTCAAAGATTCCCTTCCTGGTACTGATAGTTGCCACACTGTATTCATCAAATCTTGAAAGAAGGCTGTAATGAAATTCCTTCTTTAATGTACAAATATAGTTTATAGTCTAAAAAATAAATACTATAGAGGACAAAGTCAACAGCCTCTAGTGACAAACGTGAATGATTAGAACAATCTTAGAGTGATTTTGAAAGGAATAAAGTTTCAGTATTAGTGTG
>CABHPP010130309.1:0-40881 GCA_902168425.1 Peromyscus attwateri | reverse complement strand
TGTTTCTCAAAGACAGAATATTTATTCTCCATATATGGAAAGTGTTTTTAATAGAAACCAACAGACAAATGTTGGTGCACTACTTTTTACTTTATGAAGAGTTCCCAGTTGCCAATTCACCAATAAATATGATATACATAATTAGGGTATCATCTGTTTCAATATTGGTTAGGGTTGCATGCACAGAGAAAAGTTTATGGGCAGTAACAAAAGCTGTTCTTTGTTCCTGTCCCCATTGGAAATTAGCTGATTTACTAGAAAAAGTTAGCTTCCCTATAGAGGGTTTTTATAATAATCTGTAAATATGGTAGGTGGTTTCTCTAGTGTGCAAACATACTAATTAGGAGCTGTATCTGAGTTTTGACACATGGGATTAAAAGCATGTGTCACCATGACCTTGTTTATTGTAACTCTAAAATTTAGAAAACAACTAACTTATAGAGATCCCCCTATCTCTGCTTAGATTGAAGGCATGGGCTACCACTGCCCTGCTCAAATATTTCATCTTAGCTCCAAATCACTCCAACTCTTAGAGGTTTAGAAATCAAGTTAGAAAAATCATTCCTTGAATTTACTTAAAACATTTTAAATCGTTTAACTGTGCTTTCAATATCAAATAACAAAAATATCTTTTTTATTTAAGAAGAAAAATCAAAAGCTGATGTTTAAGATGGCATGGGCCATGTTGCAATCTAGAGTCTAACATTCTACCATGAAATTAAGACTTATGATTTAAGAAAACCATTTTTACTTTTATGCCAGTAAGGCAAGTATGCCTTTGGTAATTATCATTCAAAAATATTATTATTTATTTTCATTTTTTTCTTATCTGATCAAGTAACAGGCATTTGTTAGTCTTTATGAGTTAGTCTGGATTGAATGACCAAGCTGTCTCCTGTTCTAATTTAATGTTTATCAATCTTGGTGGCATCCATAGTTTTTCCCTGTGGAAACAAAAGCAAAATATCTTCTCCAACATAACACATATCCTGGTTTCAATTCTGAGGTCAACATACATTTAAAATATACAGATGATTTAATTTAGCATTTTTCTACTATCCAATGTCACTCCACAGCTGTTCCCTTCTCATTAGCATTTAAAAAAACTTAAAGTGAATAAAGCACTCTGCAATCTGTCTCTGGGGGTCTTTTTTACTCCTTTCTGTTTAATTAAGCAAATCTTTTTTATTTTAATTTTTTATTTAAACTTTCTTTATTTTATATACCAATCCCTGCCCCCACACACACTCCTTTTCCAGTTCCCCCACCTCTCCTCATCCCACTCCCATCCCCTCCTGATGGGGGTAATGCCTCCCTTGGATAGTCAACACAGGCTGGCATAACAAGTTGGGAACAGAACAAGCCCCTCCCCCCCCCAAATCAGGGCTGGGTAAGGCATCACACCATAGGGAGTGGGCTCTAAAAACCCAGCTCATGTATTCCGAATAAATTCTGGTCCCATCGCCAGGGGACCTACAAACACATCAAGCCACACAACTGTCACCCACATTCAGAGGGCTTACTGTGGTCCCATGCAGGCTTCCCAGCTGTCAGTCCAGAATCCATGAGCTCCCACTAGCTTGGGTCAGCTATCTCTGTGGTTTCTCCCATCATGATCCTGACCCCCTTGCTCCTATAATCCCACCTCACTCTCTTCAACTGAATTCTAGCATCTTGGCCAACTGCTTTTCTGTGGGTCTCTGCATCTGCTTCCATCAGTCACTGGATGTAGGTTATATGATGACAATTAGGGTAGACACCAATCTGAGTACAGGGGAAGGCTAGTACAAGCACCCTCTCTACCACTGTTATGAGTCTTAGCTGGTAGATCATTGTGAGTTCCTAGGGACTTCCCTAGCTCCATATTTCTCCCTAACCCCTTAATGGCTTATTCTGTCAAGATATCTCTTATTGTTCTCCCTCTCTGTCCCTTCCCCAACTTGACCACCTCGAACCCTCATGTTCCCACCTCCTATCCCCTTTCCTCTACTCCCTCCTCCCAGTTTACCCAGGAGATCTTAATGTTTTCCCCTTCCTGGGGTGATTTATACATGTCTCTCTTAGGGTCTTCCTCTTTACCTAGCATCTGTGGGGTTGTGGATTATAGCCAGGCAATCCTTTGCTTTGCATCTAATATTCACTTATGAGAGAGTACATACCATGTTTGTCTTTCTGGGTCTGGGTTACCTCACTAAGGATGATTTTTTTTTCTAGTTCCATCCATTTGCCTACAAATTTCATGATGACATTTTTTTTTACTGCTGTATAATATTCCATTGTGTAATTGTAACACATTTTCTTTATTAATTCTTCAGGTGAGGAGCATCTAGGTTTCTTCCAGGTTTGGGATATTGTGAATGATGCTGCTATGAACATAGTTGGGAAAATGTCCTTGGGATGTTGTTGAGCATCTTTTAGGTATATGCCCAAGAGTAGTATTGCTGGGTCTTGAGGTAGGTTGATTCCCAATTTTCTGAGATACCTCCATACTGATTTCCAATGTGACTGTAAATGATTGCATTCCCACCAGCAGTGGAGGAGTATTCCCCTTGTTCCACATTCTCTCCAACACGAGCTGTCTTCAGTGTTTTTGATCTTAGCCATTCTGACAGGTGTAAGATGGTATCTCAGAGTCATTTTGACTTGCATTTCCCTGATGGCTAAGGATGTTGAACACTTCCTTAAATGTTTTTCAGCCATTTGAGATTCTTCTATTGAGAATTAGATCTGCACCCCACATTTTAATTGGATTATTTGATATTTGTATGTCCACTTTCTTGAATTCTTTTCATATTTTGGATATCAGCCCTCTGTCAGATGTGGGGTTGGTGAAAATCTTTTCCTATTGTGTAGGCTGCAGTTTTGTCTTACTGACAGTTTCCTTCACCTTACAAAAGCTTCCCAGTTTCAGGAGGTCCCATTTATTGATTGTTCCTCTCAGTGTCTGTGCTACTGGTGTTATATTTAGGAGGTGGTCTCTGGTGCCAATGTGTTCAAGGCTACTTCCCACTTTCTCTTCTATGAGGTTCACTGTAACTGGATTTATGTTGAGGTCTTTGATCCATTTGGACTTGAATTTTGTGCATGGAAATAGACATGGATCTATTTGCAGTCTTCTACATGTTGACATCAAGTTATGCCAGTACCATTTGTTGAAGGTGCTTTCTTTTTTCCATTGTATAATTTTGGCTTCTTTTTCAAAAATCAGGTGTTCATACATATGTAGATTAATGTCAGGGTCATAAAGTTGATTCCATTGATCAATGTGTCTGTTTTTATGCCAATATCAAACTGTTTTTATTATTATAACTCTATAGTAGAACTTGAAGTCAGGGATGGTGATGCCTCCAAAAGTTCCTTTATTGTATTGGATTGTTTTAGTTATCCTGGGTTGTTTTTGGTTTTCCATATGAAGTTGAGTATTGTTCTTTCAAGATCTGTGAAGAATTGCATTGGAATTTTGATGAGGATTGCATTGAATCTATATATTGCTTTTGGTAAGATTGCCATTTTTGCAATATTGACCCTATCTATCCAAGAGCATGGGAGATCTTTCCATTTTCTGATACCTTCTTCAATTTCTTTCTTCAGAGACTTAAAGTTCTTGTCATACAGGTCTTTTACTTGTTTGGTTAGAGTTATCCCAAGATATTTTATGTTATTTGTAGTTACTATAAATGGTGATGTTTCTCTAATTTCTTTCTTAGCCCATTTATCATTTGTGTATAGGAGGGCTACTGATTTTTTTTTTTTAGTTAATCTTGTATCCCACCATGTTACTGAAGATGTTTATCATTTGTAGGAGTTCCCTGGCAGAATTTTTGGTGTCACTTATGTATACTATCTGCATATAGTGAAAGCTTGACTCTTCCTTCCCAATCTGTATCCCTTTGTTCTCCTTTTGTTGTCTTATTACTCTAGATATAATTTCAAGTACTATATTAAATAGTTACGGAGAGAATAGACATCCTTGTCTTGTTCTTGATTTTAAAGAAATCACTTTGAGTTTCTCATCATTTAGTTTGATGTTGGTTGTTGGCTTGCTATATATTTCTTTTATTATGTTCAAGTATGTTCCTTGTATCCCTGATCTCTCCAAGACCTTTATCATGTAGGGGTGTTTGTTGGATTTTGACAAAGGCTTTTTCAGCATTTAATGAGATCAACAAGTGGCTTTTTTCTTTCACTTTGTTTATATGGTAGATTGCATTGACAGATTTTTGTATGTTGAACCATCCCTGCATCTCTAGAATGAAGACTACTTGATCATGATGGATGATTTTTTTTATGTGTTCTTGGATTTGGTTTGCCAGGACTTTATTAAGTATTTTTGCATCAATGTTCATGAGGGAGTTTGCTCTGTAATTCTCTTTCTTAGTTGCATCTTATGTGGTTTGGGTATCAGGGTAACTGTAGCCTCATAAAAAGACTTTGGCGATGTTCCTTCTGTTTCTACTGCTAGGAACAATTTCAGGAGTTTTAGTATTAGCTCTTCTTTGAAGTTCTGATAGAATTCTGCACTGAAACCATCTGGCCTTGGGCTTTTTTTTTTCCCCTTGGGAGACTTTTGATGGCTGCCTCTATCTCCTTAGGGGTTACAGGTCTATTTAACTTGTTTATCTGATCTTGATTTAATTTTGGTACCTATCCAGGAAATTGTCCATTTCTTTTAGGTTTTCCAATTTTATGGAGTACAGGTTTTTGAAGTATGACCTAATAATTCTCTGGATTTCCTCAGTGCCTGCTATTATGTCCCCCTTTTTATTTCTGATTTTGTGAATTTGGATATTCTCTCTCTGCTTTTTGGTTAGTTTAAATAAGGTATTATCTACCTTGTTGCTTTTCTCAAAGAACCAGTTCTTTGTTTCACTCATTCATTGGATTGTTCTCTTTATTTCTGTTTTACTGATTTCAGCTCTCAATTTGATTATTTCTTGTCATCTCTTCCTCCTAGGTGAGTTTGCTTCTTTTTTTCCTAGAGCTTTCTTTTTTTTATTTTATTTATTATGTATATAGTGTTCTGTCTGCATGTATGCCTGAAAGCCAGAAGAGGGTGCCAGATCTAACTACAGATGGTTGTGAGCCACCATGTGGGTGCTGGGAATTGAACTCAGGTCCTCTGGAAGAACAGCCAGTGCTCTTAACCACTGAGCCATCTCTCCAGCCCTTCCTAAAGCTTTCAAATGCTGTTAAGTCTCTAGTGTGAGATTTCTCTGTAACTGGAAGTTTTCCTGTGTCCTGTCTGGCTGATGGTTGGGATAAATCTCTAACACTCACATCCCCCAAGTAAATACACAGAGGCTTATATTAATTATAACTGCTTGGCCAGTAGCTCAGACTTATTACTGACTAGCTCTTATGATTAAATTAATCCATAATTCTTATTTATATTTAACCATGTGGCTTGGTAACTTTTCTCAGTTCTGCCTTGACATCTTGCTTCCTCTATGTCTGACTGGTGACTCCTGACTCAGCCTTCCTCTTCCCAAAATTCTCCTTGTCTGCCTATCCCACCTATACTTCCTGCCTGGTTACTGGCCAACCAGCATTTTATTTATCAATCAATCAGAGCAACACACATTCACAGCATACAGAATGACATTCCACAGCATTTATCCAACTTCTTTATATGGGCACTTATTGATATGAACTTGCCTCTTAGCACTGATTTCATAGTGTCCCATAAGTTTTGGTATGTTGTGCATTCATTTTCATTTAATTCTAGTAGGTCTTTAATTTCTTTACTTCTTCCTTGACCCAGTGATGATTCAGTTGAGCATTGTTCAGTTTCCATGAGTTTGAAGGCTTTCTGCAATTTGTATTGTTGATGAATTCTATCTTTAAGCCATGGTGATCCACTAAGATACTGGGGGTTATTCCAATTTTTTTCTATTTGTTGAGATTTGTTTTGTTTCTAAATATGTGGTCAGTTTTGGAGAACATTCTGTAATGTGATGATAAGAATGTATATTCTTTGGTGTTTTGTTGAAATGTTCTATAGATGTCTGTTAGGTCCATTTAAGTCTTAACATCTATTAGTTCTTTTATTTCTCCATTAAGTTTCTGTCTGGCAGACATGTCCAGTGGTGAAAGAGGGGTGTTCAAGTCTCCCTCTATTAATGTGTAGGGTTTTTGTGCAATTTAAGCTTTAGGTATGTTTCTTTTTACAAATCCCTTGTATTTGAGGCATAAATGTTCAGAATTGAGACTTCATCATGGTGAATTTTTCTTGTGATGAATATAAAATGTCCTTTTCCATCTCTTTTGATTAATTTTGGTTTGAAGTCTATTTTATTAGATACTAGGATATCTACACCAGCTTGTTTCTTAGGACCATTTGATTGGAAAATCTTTTCTCAACCCTTTACTCTGAGGTAATGCCTGTCTTTGAGGTTGAGGTGTGTTTCTTGTATGCAGCCGAAGTATGGATCCTGGTTTTGTATCCATTCTGTTAGCCTGTGTCTTTTTTAAGTGAATTGAGTCCATTGATATAAAGAGATATTAATGACCAGTGATTGTTAATTCTTGATATTTTTGGTTTTGTTGGTAGTATTGGTAGAGTGTGTGTTTTTCCCTTCTTTGGGATTTACTTATGTGAGGTTACCTATTGTCTGTGTTTTGGTGGTTGCAACTGACTTCCTTGGGTTGGAGTTTTCCTTCTACTTCTTTCTGTAGGAATGGATTTATGGACATATAGTGTTTGAATCTGGTTTTGTCATGGAATATCTTGTTTTATCTATCTATAGTGACTGAAAGCTTTGGTGGGTATAGTAGTCTGGGCTGGCATCTGTGGTCTCTTAGTCTCTGCAGAACATCTGTCTCAGATCTTCTGGCTTTCAGAGTTTTCATTGAGAAGTTGGGTGTAATTCTGATAGGTCTGCCTTTATATGTTTCTTGAATTTTTTCCTTTGTTGTTCTTAATATTATTTCTTTAGTTTGTATGTTTGGTGTTTTGATTATTATATGGGGAGGAGACTTTTTTGTGGCCCAGTCTATTTGGTGTTCTGTATGAGTCTTCTACCTTCATAGGCATGTCTTTTTTTAGATTGAGAAAGTTTTCTTCTATGATATTGTTGAATATATTTTCTATGCCTTTGAGCTGGATTTCTTCTCTTCCTTTTATCCCTATTATTCTTAGGTTTGGTCTTTTCATGGTATCCCAGATTGGCTGGAAGTTTTATGTTAAAAATTTGCTGGAGGGCTACAGAGCTTAGCAGAGAATTCTCAACAGAAGAATCTCAAACGGCTGAAAGGCATTTCAGGAATTGCTCAACATCCTTAGTCATCAGAGAAATGCAAATCAAAACAACTCTGAGATACCATCTTACACCTGTCACAATGGCTAAGATCAAAATTACTGAAGACAGCTTACATTGGACAGGATGTGGAGCAAGGGGAACACTCCCCCACTGTTGGTGGGAATGCAAACCTGTGCAGCTACTCTGGAAATCAGTATGGCAGTTTCTCAGAAAATTGGGAAGAAGTCTTCCTCAGCTATACCACTCTTGGGCATATACCCAAGGAATGCTCAATCTTAACACAAGGACACATGCACAACTTATGTTCATAGCAGCATTATTCATAATACCAAGAACCTGGAAACAACCTAGATGCCCCACAACTGAAGAATAGATAAAGAAAATGTGGCACATATACACAATGAAGTACTACTTGGTAGTAAAAAACAATGACATCATGAAATTTGTAGGCAAATGTATGGAACTAGAAAATATCATCTTGAATGAGGTAACTCAGACTCAGAATGACAAACATAGTATGTACTCACTCATAAGTGGATAATAGATGTGAGGGAAGGGATGGCCAGACTGCAACCCACAACTCCAGAGAGGCTAGCTAACAGGGAAAGACCCTAGGAGGGACACATGGATGACCCTGCGAAGGAGACATGGATGAGATCTACATAAGCAGACTGGGTGGGGGGGAGGTGGCAGAGGGCAAGGAGTGGGGGTTGAGAACATAGGGAAATGGGAGGTTCAAGCTGGAACAGGGACAGAGTGGGAGGGCAGGGAAGAAGATACCATGATAGATGAGGAAATCATGGGAATAGGAAGAGGCAGGATGCTTGGAAAGCACTCAGGAATCCACAAGGATGACCTCACCTTGGTCTGCTTGCAGTGGTCCAGAGGGTGCCTGGACTGGTCTACTCTGGTGACTGGTCTATTGAATAACCGGTCTAGCTGTCATCATAGAGCCTTTGTCCAGTGACTGATGGAGGCAGATGCAGTGATCCATGGCCAGGCACCAGGCTGAGCTTTGGGAATCCAATTGATGAGAGAGAGGAGGGATTCTGCAGGTGGAGGACATTGATATCATGATGGGAGGACATGCAGACATGACCGGCCACACTAGTGGAAAGCAATGAACTGTGGACTAGTGGCTGTGGAGCCCCCATAGAACTAAGCCCTCTGGATATGGAAGATGGTTGTTTGGCTCAAACTGTTTGGGGGGCACCTAGGCAGGGGGATTGGGATCCATCCCTGGTGCTTGGCCAGGCTTTTGGGAAGCTGGTGCCTGTGGTGTGACACCTTGCGTGGCCTTGGTGCAGTGGGAAGGGGCTTGGACCTGCCTAGGCTCAGTGTGCTGGGCTCTGCTGACTCTCCATGGGAGACCTCAATTTGGGGGATGTGGGAATGTGGGGTGGATTGGGAGAGAGGGCTAGGTTTGGGAGGAGGGAGAAGGGGGATCTGTGGGTGGTATGTGGAGTGAGTAGAAAAATTATTAATAAAGAAAAATGAAAAAAAAAACATTAAACTCCCAGTACCAGGAAAAAAAAATTTGCTGGATTGAACATTTTCTTTGACTGGTGAATCTGTTTCCTCTATCCTATACTCAAGGCCTGAGATTCTTTCTCCCATCTCTTTTATTCTGTTGGTTATGCTTGACTCTATAGTTCCTGCTCATTTATTCAGATTTTCCTTTTCCTGAATTTCCATAGTTTGTGTTTTCTTTATTGCCTCCATTTCAATGTTCATGTCTTGAACTGTTTCCTTCACCTGTTTGATTTTTTTCCCTTGGGTTTCTTGGCTTTCTTTAAGGGATTTCTTGATTTCCTCCAATTTTTTGTTTGTCTTTTCCTCCATTTCTTTAAGGAAATTTTTCATTTCCTCATTTAGAGCCTTTATCACCTTCATAAAGTTGTTTTGAAGGTTGTTTTCTTCTGGATCATCTGCTTTGGGATGCTCAGGTCCTGCTGTTGTAGGATCACTAGGTTCTGGTGGTGCTATATTGCTCTTTATGTTGTTTAATGTGTTACATTTCTACTTTTAATCCATAAAGTTGGGGCTCCAAGTCACTCTTCTTCCAATTGGTGCAGATGGGGCCTGTGGCTCTTGTGGTCGCTCTTCTCAATTGGTGCAAGTGGTTCAGGATCAAAGCCTTACCTCCTCACAATCAGTATGGAAGGGGTATATGGTTCCAGTTGTCACTACAGGAGATGGTTGGTAAGGGGGCAGAAGAGGAGGCTGCTGCCAGACCTTTGGAGCTGCAAGGGCTGGGGAAGGGGTCATCAAATGTGCCTCTGGGGCTTAAGGGCTAGAGAACTGGGCTCTCTGGTCCAGGGATCAGGGTCTTACCTCTTCCCAATTGGTGCAGGAAGGACATATGGCTCGGTGGTCACTGGTACCTGAGGGGGTAGTTTGTGAGGGCCCAATGGGAGGAGGCTGCAGCTTGATCTCTGGAGGTGCAATGGCTCAGGAAGGGGTGCAGAATGTGTCCTCACAGCGTAGAGGCTAGAGAACTCAGCTGTCCTGTCTGGGGATCAGGGCCTTACCTCTTCCCAATTGGTGCAGGGGGGAGGCTATTGAGCATATATTTTAAAATGTGATTAGATCTTTCTATAACTGCTTGTCCTATAGGATTAGTTGTTATACCTGTAATATGTTTTACATTGTAATATGCAAAAAAAACTGTTTCAGTTTACTAGAGACATATGCTGGAGCTTTGTCAGTCTTAATTTGTATAGGTATCCACATAATAGCCATAACTTCTAATAAATGTATAATTATATAATGGACTTTTTCATGACTTAAAGCAGTTGCCCATTGAAATCCTGAATATGAATCTCTGGTATAGTGCACATACTTTAATTTTCCAAACTCTGAAAAATGAAATACAATCACTTGCCAAATTTCATTTTTTGGGTACTTTTTGGATTACTTCCTGAAGGTAGTGGAGTTTGGTTATACAAAGAACAAGTAGGAAATTTCCTTCTAAATTCCTTGGATTGTTGCCAAGTGGTAGAAAAATATTTCTTCAAACATTTGCTATTGTTAACATGATGTTTCTTATGAAATTCTGAGGCTGCTATAGTACATTTCCTATTAATAGCTGATCAATTTCATCATTACCTTGTGCTACAGAGTCTGGAAGACTCATGGAATCTGATATGTGTTATATACAATGGATGGTTTCTATTTCTGATTACTTGTAGTTGAATAAATAGTAAAGTTAATTCTGAATCATCTTGAACAAGTTCAGTGGTTTCAATATGTAAAACAACTCTTTCTGCACATTGAGAGTCAGTAACTATATTAAGAGAGTCAGGAAAATCCAATAATACCATAAGAATGGCATATAGCTCTAATCTTTTTTAACTGAATCATAAGGGCTTTGAGCTACTTCACTTACTCTTCCTGACTTATAACCTGCCTTTCCTGATTTATTTGCATCAGTATAGAATGTAGAGTCTCCAAAAATTGGTACCCCTCATATAGTATGAGGGAGAGTCCAATTATATTTTTTTTATAAACTGATGTCTCTTGCTTTGTGTTTATTTGTTGTTAATATCTCCCAAAAAAATTATTGCAAGCTCTTAGCCAATGTTTGTTTCTGCCCACAATAAGATAATTTCAGTATTAGTAAAAGGTATCACAATTTCTTCTGGGTCTATTCCTGCTAATTGACAAAGTCTCATTTTTCCTTTTAGAATAAATTAAGAAAACTTTTCTGCATAAATGTTTAGTTCTTTTTTACTATTTATGTGCTAAAAATATCCATTCTGAGATATCATCTTCTCTTTGTATAAGAATTCCTGTGGGAGGATGAGTAGAAGGCAAAACAACTAAAATACAATCAAGCTTGGATCCAAGAATCCACATATGCATCCTATAATTTCTTTTCTACCAGAGTCAATTCTCTCTCTCTATCAGCCTCAGCTGATAATTTTCTTGGACTATTTAAATCCTTATAACCTTGTAAGGTTTGAAATAAGTTACTTGGGTCTTGAGCAGTTAATCCAATTGTGGGTTGTAGCCAGTTAATATCTCCCCACAATTTTTGAAAATCATTAAGAATTTGTAATTTATCTCCACTGATTTGGATTTTTATATAGTTGAATTTTCTGTAAACCTATCATATCCTAAATAATTGATAGAATCTCCTCTTTGTATTTTTTTCAGGAGTAATTTGTAATTCTCAGCAAAGCAAAGTTTTTTTTTTTACTTTACCAAATATTTTTTCTGTGGTATCTGAATTCTGAATCATCCAGTAAGATTTCCTTTATGTAATGATAAATTTTAGATTGAGGAAACTCTTTATGAATTATTTCTAATGACTGTTGTACAAAATACTGACACAAAATGGGGCTGTTTAACATTTTTTGTGGAAGAACTTTCTACTGATACCTTTTAACAGTTTGAGTATTACAGTTAGCACTGTGAAGGCAATATTTTTTCTATTCTATTCTTTTAAAGGTATAGTAAAAAAGCAGGCTTTTAAGTCAATTGCCATAATAGATCATCCCTTAGATAACAAAGAAGGCAAAGGAATTCCAGCCTGTAAAAAGCCCATTGACTGAATCACTTTGTTTATGGCTCTCAAATCTGTTAACATTCTCCATTTTCCAGATTTCTTTTTATTGACAAATATAGGAAAATTCCAAAGACTAGTCAATTCTTCAATATATTGAGCATTTAGCTGTTCCTGTAATACTTGTTCTAGTGCCTGTTATTTTTCTGATGTCAAAGGCCATTGTTTGCCACCCACACAGGTTTGTCAGTTAATCATTGTAAAGGTAAGATGGTTGATACCTTTGGAAGACCAACAGCTGTTGTGTCCTGCTTATGTACAACCTGAATGGTCTGTGATTGTTCTTGGTAATACCTGTTAATATATTTCTCATAGGCATTTTGTATTTTATGGTTTGTTTCTGGTATTGGAGAAACATTAATCTGGTTTTCCATTGCTGCAACAAATCATGTCCCCATTAATTCATTGGTATATTAGCCAAATATGACTTTAATTGTCTTATTTGTACTATACACTTGACCCGCCTTGGACTTTGTTTTACCTGCCATAAAGTTCCAATCCCTAGAAGCTGAATATTTACATCATGAAGATGCCAATCTGGATGTCAATATTTTGGTGAAATTACAGTTGCATTTGTGCCTTTGTCTAGTAAGTAATTTTTAGCTTTGGTCTCTGATTATTTATAACAGTTTGCCAAAATACATGTTTTCTGGTCTCTCCTGAATTTTTTTTTTAATCTATTAAAGCTATTCTGTTCTTGATTACATCCAGGGCAGTGTTGCTTTAACAACAGGCATTAAAGCTTTTAATTGTTCTGTGGAAGAGTTTCTCTGACACTGATATGGATTTAATTGAATTTGATATTGGGCCTGTGATGGCATCATTTGGGAGGTTCCCAATGACAAAGGTTTCCTTGTCTTTCCCTTGTTTTTCTGCATTCATTAGTCCAAAGCAAGTCTTTGTCATATCTTCTGCATACTCCAGAAGACTGGGGCCTTCTGTTTGGATTATCTCTAGAAAAAAAAAAACAAAAAACAAAAAAAAACTGTGTTTCTCGGAATGTCTTGCCTACAATCTCTTTTCAGAAGACCTTATTTATCACAATTAAAACATCTGACATTTTAATTTTTCTTAAAATTTTTAGAAATCACTTTGATAAAAGGAGCATTGTCAGGATGTTCTGTGTTGCATGTATTGGTTGAAGAAAGGAGTCACCACAAGATAAAATTTTAATGTCTGTGGGGCAGCAGGAAGGTTAAGTCTATGATTAACTGAACTGAACTGAACCTTGGACAGCTATACAAAGGCATATTCCGTGATTGTTACCCAAAGTTAATTGGGGGGGGGGTAAAGTATTTCCTCATACCAAGGTCCTATCTAATCTATATGTCTCCCTAAAGGAAAATATCATGTGCCCACATGACTTTGTCCTTTATATTGTGTGTCATTTGCAATATGCAATAATCCAAAAGCCTCAGGTGTGTCAGAGGAATCTTGTGACAAAAGTCATGCAAAGGATACAATGCTCCTTTGGAAAAACAATTCTGCAAATCATGGAAAACAATCACTGTTTTCCACAATGATTCTTCAAAGTCAGTGTACTTCTAGAAATCATCTACTTACTCTACTGAATACAGTGAAAACTATTCATTCTAATGTCTTCCCCAGATACACCTACTCTGCTAAATTCCTACAACATAACATCATAAGTGTGAGCTCCATTATCAGCTGTGTTTCAGATCCATTCATCAATGAGTGCTGATCTTACCTTTAAAGATCTAATCACCCCTTTACATTCTGAATTAGAATTTTCAAAAGCCTAAAATTCAATTAATATTTGTCTGATCTCTGGATCTGATACTATTCTATTTACAGCTGAAACTAATCTTTGCAAAAAAATAAAATAAAATAAAAAAAAAAACAGTGAAGGCTTCCTTTGGACCTTGTATAATTTTAGTAAATGACTCAGATCACTTTCCTGATTCTTCAATCTTGTCCCAAGAATTTAAAGCTGCTAAATGATACAGCACCATGATGTAATGATCAAATTCAAGCTGCCTTTGCAATTCACCATATTGACCATGTAAAAATTGATCTTGGAAAATTTTAATCTCTATCTATATTTCATCATTCTATAAACCTAGCTTTCAGTTTCCACCATGTTTGTCATTGTAAATGAGGACCAGCTTCCAATATTGCTCTTTCCTAATCTTTCCAGGGGATAATTCTGTTCTGAGTTGCCCATGAATTTAATTTCTGCTTCACGTAGGGTGAATGCATTCCATATGAAATGACTGCTTCCTTAGACTCTTCAAATCTATTATTTCTATAGTATTCCATTTAAGTTTTTGATAACCTTGAGGGTGCCTATTGTCTCCTGGGTATTTCTTGTATAGTAACCAGATAAACTAAAGTTGGTTTTCTCATAACCTTGGGCAGCCCCTCTTCAGTTTCATCATGTGGTGGCATGGTAGGTTCTTGTCTAAATACCTCTGTCTGTGTCTGAGTAGCTTTCTTATTTTGATTTATAATTCTTTATAAGGCTTTTACCTTATCAATCCACTTTTCATATTTGGCATAAAAACCCATTGTGGTTACTAAGGATAAAATATGAATAACCAAACTGACAGTAATTATAATCAATAATATGTCAATTTCAGTTAAGTCATTTATCTTTTCATTTTCTGCTTCTATTTTCAAGCCATCTAATGTAGCACTCTACAGTGTCCTAATATCCTACATTATGATGCTTCCCATCCTTAATGTGGGAAAAATTTTTCCCTTTTAATCCTAAAGGACTTCGGATGTCTTACCAATCTGATGACTTCACAGTTTGTCCTCCACTGGTATAATTTCTCTGTCTGTGTGGTCATGCCATTTACTGGAGCACCAAATGTTGTTTTTGACTAAATATCAATCATTCAATCTAACCAATAAAGACATGGGAGCCAAATGCTGGGGTGAAAGCATGCTAGCTCTGAGAGGCAGAGAAAGCACCCATCTGACCTTCCTCCTCTGGCAATATCCTAGCAAGAGAGCTTTTTCCTTTGCCATCTCAAAAAAAAAAAAATGCCTCCAACTAGATATCCCTCCTTTCAACTTCCTGTGCATCTCTCTCTCCATAATCCTGACCTCCTCTGCTCTCTATGGTTATTTCCTATCAGCTGGTTGCTTGCTTTGCCTGTTGATCTAAGGTTGATCTTTCATCCTGTTTATAATATTCAATCAGAAAGCTCTCGGATTAAAGGTGTGTGCTAGGGCTTAGTCACCCCACAATTAGAAGCATATTTTTTCAGGAAATAATTCAATCTTAGGTTTCATAGTATGATCAAATATCCTGCAACATATATCACTGAAGTTTTTGTTGACTTTCCTGAAGTATTGCTGAGTTGAGTACTTTTTCATTTGTCCATCAGATACATGTTTACCTATTTTAGACAAATAGCTATTCTAACCACTTGTTCATTTTTAAAGATTTATTCATTTTTTTAAAAAATATTTAGTGATTCTTTGTGGATTTCACATCATGCACCCCAATTCCACCCATCTTCCTGTCTCTTCTTATCTTCCCTCTTCCCTTACATCTTTCTCCCAAAGTAAAATATCTCATCATAGAAGCTGTAGTACAGTCTAGTAGTCACATAGTATACACTTTAGTCCATACATCTTTACTTGCAAATGTTCATTGCAATAAGTCATTGGTCTGGTTTGAGTCCTCTGGCTTCTGCTACATTATCAATACTGTATCTTCACCAGGAGTCCTCTTTGGTATCCTGTTGCTGCCTTGGGTCATAGATTTTCTGCAGCTTTGGATCTGCATGACTGGTCCATTTGCATACTCCAGCAGTTCATAGATGGTGTGGATGTTGGGGTGAGCAACTTATATCCTTAGATTTGGAATTTAGTCATAGCTAAATTGGTCATTCCACTGGCTCTCCTTCATCCCCATCACCAGGGTGAGCTCTCCAGCATGATGCAGGCTATCCACCTAATGCTGCAGATAGCAGACTGGGGCTAGTTCTCTCACTCTCACACCTTGGGGCCAGCTCACTCACATAAGCATCACCAGGGAAGCCCTACCATGCTGCCCAGGCAAGGTGAGGGATCACTCTTGCAAATATTACAGCTTATGAGGGTCAGGGACTGCTCTTTGCTACCCTTGGATATCAATGTGGTTCCAGGGAGCAGTCTAGACCAGGGACATCCACATGTCCTTTGGTAGTAAGATGCACTGTGGACAATGACACATACCCTTGCTGTTGCCTTACCAAGGACCCAGACATGATCCCCACTCAGCCATGAAACTAGACAACTCTATGTTGAACTACAGTTTTACCATACTGAGTCTAACTTTGGCCAGAGATTTTTTTCCTTTGAAAGCTTTGGGTTGGACAAATAATTAAAGACATGCAGAGGCCCCCACTGTCACCATGCACAGTGAGCAGAAGGAAGACACCCAGCGACAGCATGGATAGGGACTTTACCATGGCTTCAGGTGGCTCTTCAGGCTACTCACATCAGGCTGTTCCTCTCCACCCTTGAGTCTCCATATCTATGTCTCTTCATAGTGTTCAAGCTGTTCTGCTTCTCTTTCACTTCCATTTTTCTACCCCATACTTGCATATTGTAGTGGCTGGTGCTGCAGGTGAGCTATACATTGGGAGGGGTCTCTGAGTGTCTTCTTCCTGCCCACTCTGCATGCTGACAGTCAGGGCCTCTGCATGTGCTCAAGTGTTTATCCAACCCAAAGCTTCCAAAAGAAATAAATCTCTGGCAAAAGTTAGACTCAGTATGATAAAACTGTAGTTCAATATAGAGTTGTCGAGTCTCATGGTGAAACACCACCACAACCAGCTACAGAGATTATCAGATAGGACTGTTGAGGAATATTATTTTAAGATGTGTTTCATGTGTTTATTCTGTGGAAATTTTGTTTAATGATGCAAAGATATGCTGCATTCTTTTATGTTGCGTTTTTTTTAACTCTGTGAAGCTGTGTTATTTTTCCTGTCTAAAACACCTGATGGTCTAATAAAGAACTGGATGGCCAATAGCAAGGCAGGAGAAATGATATTCAGGGTTGGCAAACAGAGAGAATAAATAGAAGGAGAAATCTTGGAGGAAAAGAATATAGAGCAACAAGAAAAGGAGAGAAGGATGTCAAGGACTAGCCACCCAGCTACAGCAAGCCACAGAGTAAGAAGTAAAGAAAGGAATAGAAAATAAAGATGGTAAAAGCCCAGAGACAAAAGGTAAATGGGATAATTAAAGTTAAGAAAAGTTAGCAAGAAACAACCAAGCTAAGACTGAGCATTTATAAGTAATAGTAAGCCCCTATGTGTAATTTATTTGGGAGCTGGATGGTGGGCCCTCCAAAAGAGCAAAAACAAACAACAACATAGGTCAATGATGAGAAGTAAAAACATCAGGACATGTCCAGTCAGTTACTGGTCTCCATTCTGTGGGTACTGCTCTTCTTCCTGAGCTAGGATGAAGCTCTGGGAGTCACAGAAACTCATACAATGGTGGGTTTTCTCAAAGGAAGAAGGTGTATGCCCACAAGCCCTTGTGTTTGTTACTAGCTCTACTGATGGAGAGTGTAATTCATCTTTCCCAAGGAGCAAGAACATGAACCATCTTTGCACCTACTCTTACACCTCACTTCATGACACATAAACCACTTGTCTTCCATTTCTCCACCACCTATTTGCTCAATTCTTTCTTTCCTATCACTCCACCATCTACTTACTTCCCACTGCACCCAGCAGGGGCCAAGACTTTGATGTTGTCTTCATTCTTCCTGGTGTGTCTGGGCCAGCGAGGGCTGGGCAGGGTTCCACGGTTGTCTCAGTGATTCCCAGCAGCCAGACCATTGGTGGACCCTGGTGCTGTGGGATGTTCTGTATGCTGTGAATGTGTTACTCTGATTGGTTGATAAATAACATGCTGATTGGCCAGTATTGAGGCAAGAAGTACAGGTGAGATAAACAGACAAGGAGAATTCTAGAAAGTGGAAGGCTGAGTCAGGAGACGCCAGCCCGCCATCCAGGAAGCAGCATGTAATGGCACACAGGTAAAGCCACAGAAAATGTGGCAACATATAGATTAACAGAAATGGGCTGAGTTTAAAGTGTAAGAGCTAGTCAGTAGTAAGCCTGAAGTAATGTCCATGCAGTTTAATTAATACAAGCTTCTGAGTGATTATTTTATAAGTGGTTGCAGGGTCCATGGGGCTGGGCAGGACTGGAGAAAACTTCAGCTACACTCTGGCCTGTCAGCAGTGTTGTCTAGATACATCCCAGTGTCCAGGTTCTTTTTCTTGATGATCCCAGTCATGGTGCCTGCTGGCATGAACACCTCTCTCTCTCGCTCTCACTCTCTCTCTCTCTCTCTCTCTCTCTCTCTCTCCCCGTTCCTCACAAACTCCTTTCTTTGCCATGATCCTCTCTTTGCCCCATCTTACCAAGCCCAATGAGAAGCACCAGAGTGCTCACTCTCAGGATGTTGAGGCCCTGGCCAAGGCTACACCTCCTGCAGTTGCCACTGTTAATATTCTGACTGACTCCTTGAAATCCCACCCCTTTGGTGCCACCCTGCACCCTGATGTAAAAGCCTCATTCTAAGAAAAAAATCCTCCCCTTTCCCTCTCTCTCTTCCACTTTTCCTCCCACAAAGTGCACCTCCCTCTCTCTTTCTCTTGGTCTCCCTCTTTCCTATCTTTCTCTTCATCTCTCTATTATAATAAACTTTCAATGTCAATACAACATCTGGGCTGTGACTTACTGACCACTGCCACTGCTGCTGTGGCCGCATGGCATGCCTCTGCCCAGCCTGCTGCTGCATCTGCCCAGCATGTTTCCCTGCACATATGAGATACCCTGCACAATAATTCATAATATTGGTGCCCAACATTGCCAGGCAATCCCACTGCTTTCTCCTCTCTACCAGCAGTCTGAGGAGCTCTGGGATCTTGTACCACCTGCCATTTCTCAGGCTGGAGCACCACTGGGGACTCTTCACCTTAACAGATTGGTAAGATTCTTCCTTTCCCTTCTGGCCATTTTCCCACAAGTGAGGATTTATCTCATTTTAATCACTGGTACCACATGTCTTTCAGGCTCTAAGCCCTCATCCCTGTCCTTATGCAACAGCATATGGAGACTGCTTGTGCCCACTCAATTCCATGGCCCATAGCCTTTGTTATGACAGTCCACTGGCTATCCTGTGCCATTCATTGGTCCTCCCTGACTCTCTGGGATGCTGGACATCAGATTTTTCTCATTTTGCTTTCTGGTACCATGTGTCCTTTGGGCTCATAGCCCTTCAGCCTCCGTCCCTATGTGACAACATATGGAGATGGCCTGTGCCCATTATTGTTGACCCTCACTGACCTTCTGAGATGCCAGCGGTCAGTCCACTGGGCCTCATACTTCATTGTGAAAAAATGATCCCATGACCCACTTCCAACACTATTGCTGCTGACCCATGGCTTAGTTCATTCCCCTGTGGCTGCTCATGCCATACCACAGCCTGGGGGGTCTCTCTTTTTCACTTGGCTGCACTGCTACTTTTTTCCATCTTTCTTTCCCAAAGTCTATTTCCTATGTGCAAATGGAAATGCATGATTGATATGGCCATCTATGTTTCTTTCTAACTGACTTTTAAATGCTTCAATTTATCTGTTACTTATCTGCTCAGTTTATTTTAGAAAAAAAAAATACCCACATGAACACGTGACCAGATGCCATATTTGATAGGGGTGATCATGTGGTCAGGCAGCACCATCTTGAAGAGAAGTGATCACATGATCAGGCAGCACCATCTTAAATAAGGGCAACAC
The DNA here is from genome assembly GCA_902168425.1 of Peromyscus attwateri. Taxonomy (NCBI): domain Eukaryota; kingdom Metazoa; phylum Chordata; class Mammalia; order Rodentia; family Cricetidae; genus Peromyscus; species Peromyscus attwateri. The sequence continues at coordinate 21,275 of CABHPP010130309.1, read as the reverse complement.
ATGGTCTAGCTGTCATCTTGGCTAAGGTCAAAACAGGCAGGTCATATGACCTCACCAGCATCTTTACTAAGGGCAGCATGGGCAGGGCACCCAATGCTCAGACCATCTGTATGGAGGGAGGTTAGGGAATTACCTCCTGCTGTGTATTGTTTCACCATTATTTTTCTGACTGAGGAAAAGTCCTCCAGCCTTGGTCTGGTATTCCCCAGCTGCCTCTCTCAGGCTCAAGCCATCTAGGTGGGGCAGAGGTCCTGTTGCATCCTGCCATTCATTCTTCAACAGCCACTCATGTAGGCAGGGCCTAGAGAGGTATGTGCTCTCCTCTGGGGCATCAGTGGAACCACATACAAGCAATATCATTACATTAAGATTTTAAAATTTCAGACCTTAACATTAATATAATTCTGATACACTTTGTCACAAGCTCAGGGTTTTAAGTTTTCCTTAGCTATTCATTACCTACTTTTCTATGATTTGGATTTCAGTAATGATTGATAATACTAATTTATCTAAAACTTTTATTTTTTTTTTCCTCACATGTCTATTCCTGAAGATGGTATTTCTCTCCTACCTGGTCTCCCTTTTCCAATCACTAAGACCATAGACCAAAAGTTTCCAAATACATTCATACATTTTAATTCTCATTTCTAGTCTATATTTCAGCAGGCTGGCAGAAACACTGAAGCAGCAGTTGTTGACCACAACCTTCAGTGCTTTCCCTGCTACAGATGCCAGCAGAAACTCTTGTCTATGTAATGTGGACCGGCCCAGCCAAACATAATTATTCTCTGCCTCTACTGCCAGGTCAGATAACCACATGTTTATGACAAATGCCCCATTGCCCAGGCTTTGACTGGCTTTTCAGTTTTTTTAGGGGACCTTGACAACAATGCCCCAATGCCAGCTCAAAGCAGTTCCAGAAAAGAATACATCATCCCTTGTTCTCTGTCTAGAATAGGCTGAAATGCTGAATCAAAAGGAAAACCCCTGTCATACAGGACCAGTTGATGTTTGTTAATTAAAATGGTTCTGCAATAAGATGGAACACTTGACCTTATTTATGCAGAACCAGAGATATATTATATGACGTTAAGAAATAATTATTTATATATAAGTCATTCAAGATTATAATCTGGCTGTACTCAAAGATCAGAACTATAGCTACAGGACCTTAAAAATGGTAATAGATTCACCATTCCTCCTAGCTAAATTTATTTTTTGTGACTCTTCCAAGATTTTTTCAACTGAGGTTATAACTGTGTTCCCACAGAAATATTCCATTTTTTCTATAATTTTCCTAATGAATACATATGATTTTCTGGATTTATTATAATTATTATGATAACAATCATAATTATCTTAGTAGATATGATATAGTATCTCAGCGTAGTTTGAGTTACACTTCTCTAAGGACTAAGGATATTCACATCTTTTTAAGGGCCTATTGGCTGGCAATTTGTTCATCTTTTCTGCATAAAGGTCTATTCAAGTCTTTTCCGGGTTTCTAAATTGGGTCCTTTGTCTTTTTGTATTTATATTTCAGAATATTTAAAAAATTCTAGATGTTCAACCATAAATATATATATGATTTTCTATACTTTCACTTTTCTATAGGTTGTCTTTTTCACTTTGTTGATAATTCCCAATGTTGTAAAAAAAAGTTCTTGTTTTCATAAAGCCAAATTAATTTAATTAATTTTTTTCTGTTCATGCTTTTGGTGTCAAATCAAAACATTATCCCGAGTCCATGGAAATGAAGATTTACCCCTATGTTCTCTCTTAAAAGTTTTATTATTTTTGTTCATAAATTTAGATCCATTTAGAATTAATTCTTGTTTTATGAGGTAAAGGTCCAAGAAAAAGTTCTAGATTCATTCTCCTTTACTTGTTTAAAAAGTTGTTTTATTTCATTGAATGCATTTGATAGCCTCATGAACAACCAACCAGATTAATTTATTTCTGGATTCCCAACTGTATCCCATTGATCAATATCTGTTGGTGTAACTAACATGCCTTTTTGATGGTAGTTTTTCTGTAAATTGTGAACTTGGCAAGTGTAAATCCTTTGACTTCATTTTTCATCTTTAGAGACTGACTTTTCATTTCTGGAGAGAAAGTTGTTGAAACCTCTGGGAGTTTTGTTGGATTGTAGATCACTTCAAGCAGTATCAGCATCCTAATGATATTAAGCACCCACAAATAGATGATGTCTTTTATCTTATTGAACTTTTCCTGAATTTCTTTCCAAATCTTTTATAGTTGTGAGCACACAGATCCTTCATTTTCTTCATTAAACTTAATTATATGTGTTTTACTCTTTAGATACTGTTTTGTTTAAGGGAAGAGTGACTGAAAAACATGGGAAAGGACTTGAAACGCCAGCTTTTAGGGATTCGTGGACCAGAAAATAAATTCAATCCAGAACCAAGAAACAACAGGGAGCAGGGAAGACCCCTACTTATATGATGCTTCATCACTGAATATTTTTACTTAGCATAATTGTATTTGTTAGACTTTCTATTGTTGTAATGGAACACTATGACCTAAGGCAGCATGGTGAGAAAAAGGCTTATTTGGCTTACATATCCTGATTTATGATCTATTGAGGGAGGCCAAGGCAGGAACTCAAACAAGACTAGAACCTGGAGGCAGGGATTGATGAAGAGGTCATAAATGAGTGGTGTTTGTTGGCTTACTCTGCATGGATTGCTCAGCCTGCTTTCTTGTAAAACCCAGGCCCACCAGTCCAGGGATGATCCCATTATGAACTGGGCCCTCCCACATCAGTCACTAATTAAGAAAATGTCCTATACACCTACAGCCTGATCTTATGGAGGCATTTTCTCAGTTGAGAGGCTCTTTTTTCAAATGACTCTAGCTTGTGTCAAGTTGACATAAAACTAGCAAGGACAATAATTGTTTCAGGGTCCAATCATGCTCTAACAGGTTTCTGTATTTCTTTGTAATTTCAAATGATATTCTATTGTTGACATATACCATACTTAGTTTACCTATATATCTGCCAGTGAACATGTGGATTATTTCTACATTTGAGCTATTATTAATAATGCTGGTATAGATAAGCATCCATTTACACATTTTGTGTGGATACATTTTGAAATCTCTTGGGTATATATGAAAAAGTAGAATTATTGGGTCATATGATAAATCTATATTTAAAATTTTCAGGGACTGTCAACTGTGCCATTTCATGTTCCCACCAGCAATACAGGAGAGTTCCAACTTCTCTACATCCCTTCTAATAGTTGTACATAGTCATCTCATACATCGAAATAGCTGTATTGGCATCTCACTTTGGGCTTGACAATGTTGAGTATCTTTTTCTATGCATTTGTATATATGTTTTTGAAGAAAAATCTATTCAAATCTTTCCCATTTTTAGTTGTATTATTTGGTTTTTTATTATTTTATTATTTTGATACTTTATACTCTAAATATATTATAATTTATTTAAACTCTGATGCTTAATATGCACATAATTATGCATAATTGCAAAATTTCTTGGTACCATTGTTTCCTCACCAGTCAAAATAAGATCCTATTACCAATATTAGAGTCTACATAGCATTATAACAGTGGCTAAAGCATCATAAGTATTCATTCAATGAAACTCAAGTAAAAAATGATTCACTAAATGTTGAAAGTAGTCATGGTACAATTAGGATTCTGTAGTTGGGGATTTGATATAGCAATTACAGAAATAAAAATCATTATAATTATGCCAGAGTTCTGTCAAAAATAGTTGTGAAATATTTTAAGTCTGGATGTTACCCTCAGAAGACTCATCAAGTTGTGTTATAATTACAGAAATGCAATAAAATATGAAATGTCATAAGAAAGCAACAAAGTTTACAAAAGGAAAGCAATTACAAAATAAGACTAAGATTTAAATAGTATTTAAAACAATTATTTGGCATGCATTGTTATGTGGTTTTTATATGCATTTTACATGATTTGGTGCTCTACAAATATGTTTGTATAAGGGGATAAGTAGCACCAAGTATGTTTGATAAATGCTCAAGGAATTGTATTATTTTTATTTAGCTAAATTATATTCAACACACACACACACACACACACACACACACACACAACTTAAATGAAGTTATTCCACTTGGACTGACAAGGCTTCACACAAGAGTAATAGACTATTCAGCAAAAATCCTAGTATTAGGCATGTGAAACCTCTATTGAGTTGTTTTCAGTGTAGTACAAGAAATTCCCAAAACAATATACATTGTTGCTGTTGCCTTTGGTTGCCTTTCAGAGGTTGAAGGTGCATCCTTATTGCTGAAGACATGACACACTTCAGACATGGGGCTCCAAAGATTCAAGATGGATCTGATCTGAAAGCATCTTTCCTGCACTAAAAATTTTTATAGTACCAGAAACTACTGTTTAAGTGAGGGATGTACTCAATAGTCCTAGCTAGCTGTTATGTCTATGAACTATAACAATGACCAGCATGGGAAGAGATCCTTAAATGTACAATAGTATCACTTATAGCTTGGTAGTAACCAACAGTTTTGTATTGGACTTAAGACCCACTCAATAAGAGAAATCATGTCTAGTACTAGAAATGAACCTACTACTAGTCTTGTCCCTTGGACCCATCCCTGGGACACAGTCCATCTCCAGGAAACACCACCCAACTCTGTCCCAGTTGCCAGCCAGCAGGCAGGGCACCTAGGGAAACCCCACCACCACCAAGACCCCCAACCAGACCCTGCAATTTACACATCCTGCCCCCATACCCATCCACCTGAGAACCCAGCTACTTCCTGAGACAAAGAAACCAAACCACCAGCTCTCATTGGACCAAGAGACCAAGAGTGGCTTTCTGAGACATAGAATCTGCCACCTCTCATTGGACAAAGAGAGTCTTCCTGAAACACAAAATCTGTCAGCTCTGACTGGACCAAGAGCTTTGATAAGACCAAGAGCAGCTCCGTGAGTCACAGAATCAACAAGCTTGGGTTGACCCAAGAACAGCTCCCTGAGACACAGAATCTGCCTGCTCCAATTAGACCAAGAACAAAGATTGGACCCAGAGGGGCCCCCTGAGATACAGACACAACAAGCACAGAGTGGACCAATAGCAACTCACTCAGACACAGGCAGGAGATGGGCAGATGGCAAGACAAAATTACATACAACATAAAATGCAATATGGCATCACCAGAAACTAGCCCTCCTCCAACAGCAAAACATGAACATCACAATGTAGAAAAAACAGAAGAAAGTGACCTTAAAAATAGCATCATGAAGATGTTAGAGGCCTTTCAAGAGAAAATGAAAACTAAAATTGAGGAAAAGACAAACAAAAAAATCTGAAGAAATCTATAAATAAATAGAGGAAAAGACAAATAAAAAATGGAAGAAATCAATAAATCCCATAAAGAATGCCAAGCAAACCATGAAAAAGCAATTAAACATGTAAGGGAAACAGTTCATGACCTAAAGGGAAATAGAAACAATGAAGAAGACACAAACAGAAGAAATGCTGAAAATAGAAAATCTGAGTAAATGAACAGGAAACACATATGCAAACATAACCAACAGAATACAAGACATGGAAGAGAGAATCTCTGGTGTAGAGGTTGCAATAAAGGAAATAGATTCATCAGTCAATGATAATGCAAAGCCAAAAAAGTCATAACACAAAATGTCCAGGAAATCAGGGACACCATGAAAAGGTCAAATCTAAGAATAACAGTGACAGAAGAAGGAGAAGAATACCAACTCAAAGGAACAGAAAATATAGTCAACAAGATCATAGACGAAAACTTTCCCAACTTAAAGAAAGAAATACCTATGAAGATACAAGAAGCCTATACAACACCAAACAGACTAGACCCTCAAAATAAGTCCCCTTGCCACATAATAATTAAACAACTAAACCTACAGAATAAAGAAAGAATATTAAGAGCAGCAAAGGAAAAAGGCCAAGTGACTTATAAAGGCAAAACCATCAGAATAACACCCGACTTCTCAATGGAGACTTTGAAAGCCAGAAGAACCTGGACAAATGTAATGCAGACACTAAGAGACCATGGATGCCAGCCTAGACTAACATACCCGGCAAAATTTTTAATCACCATAGACAGAGTGAATAAGACATTCCAAGACAAAACCAGATTTAAACAATACCTATCCATAAATCCAGCCCTACATAAAGCACTAGAAGGAAAATTAAGACCAAAGAAGTCAGATACACCCACAAAAACACAGGCAGTAGATAACCCCACAGCAGTAAATCCCAAAGAAGGGAAATTACACACACACTACCACCAAAAGATAACAGGAACTACAATCACTTGTCATTAATATCCCTTAATATCAATGGACTTAATTCACCTATAAAAAGACACAGGCTAATAGAATGGATACAAAAACAGGACTCATCTTTCTGCTGCATACAAGAAACACACCTCAGTTCCAAAGATAGACAATACTTCAGAATAAAAGGCTGGGAAAAGTATTACCAATTAAGAAGCAAGCTGGTGTAGCTATCCTAAAATCCAACAAAATAGACTTCAAGCTAAAATCAATCAAAAGAGATCAAGAAGGACATTACATACTCATAACAAGAAAGATCCACCAAGATAAAGTTTCAGTTCTGAACATTTATGCCCCAAACACATGGGCACCAACATATGTAAAAGAAAGATTACTAAAGCTTAAATCACACATCAAACCCCACACATTAATAGTGGGAGACTTCAACACCCCACTCTCACCATTGGACAGATCTGCCAAATTGAAACTTAACATAACAAAGAAATAAGGGGCTTAACTGATATTATGACTCAAATGGACTTCATAGATATCTACAGAACATTCCACCCTAACACAAAAGAATATACCTTCTTCTCAGCACCCCATGGAACCTTCTCTAAAATCGACCACATACTCAATCACAAAGAAAACCTCAACAGAACAAAAATTTGGAATAACCTGTATTCTATCAGACCATCATGGTTTAAAGTTAGATTTCAACAACAATAAAAACTACAGAAAGCCTACAATTTTATGAAAACTGAACAGTGCTCAACTGAATCACCAATGGATCAAGGAAGAAATAAAGACAGAAATTAAAGATTTCCTAGAGATCAATGAAAATAAATATACTTCATATTCAAATATATTGCACACTATGAATGCAGTGCTAAGAGGAAAATTCATAGCACTAAATGGCCACATAAAGAAGATGGAGAAATCTCACACTAGTGACTTAACAGCACACCTGAAAGCTCTAGAAGAAGAAGAAGCAAAGTCAACCAGGAGAAATAGATGCCAGGAAATAATCAAATTGAGAGCTGAAATCAATAAAATAGAAACAAAGAGAACAATACAAAGAATCAATGAGACAAAGAGTTGGTTCTTTGAGAAAATCAACAAGATAGACAAGCCCTTATGCAGACTAACCAAAAGGCAGACAGAGAGCATCCAAATTAGCAAAATCAGAAATGAAAAGGGAGACATAAAAACTGAAAATGAGTAAATCCAGAAAATCATCAGGTCATACTTCAAAGACCTGTACTCCACAAAATTGGAAAATCTAAAAGAAATGGTCACATATCTAAGTTAAATCAAGACCAGATGAACTATTTAAACAGACCAATAACCCCTAAGGAAATAGAAACAGTCATTAAAAGTCTCCCAACCAAAAAAAGCCCAGGACAAGATGGTTCAACGCAGAATTCTACCAGATCTTCAAAAAAGAGTTAATAGCAATACTCTTTAAATTGTTCCACACAATAGAAACAGAAGGAATGTTACCAACCTCCTTCTATGAGGCTACAGTTACTCTGATTCCCAAGCCAAACAAAGATGCAACAAAGAAAGAGAATTACAGAACAATCTCCCTCATGAATATTGATGCAAAAATACTCAATAAAATATTGGCAAACAGACTCCAAGAACACATCAAAACAATTATCCACCATGATCAAGTAGGCTTCATCCCAGAGATGGAAGGGTGGTTCAACATACGAAAGTCTGTCAATGTGACACACCATATAAACAAACTGAAAGAAAAAAATCACATGATCATTTTGCTAGATGCTGAAAAGGCCTTTGAAAAATCCAACACCCCTTCATGATAAAGGTCTTTGAGAGATCAGGAATACAGGGAACATACCTAAACATAATAAAGGCAATTTACAGCAAGCCAACAGCCAACATCAAAGTAAATGAAGAGAAACACAAAGCTATTCTTGTAAAATCAGGAACAAGACAAGGCTGTCCACTCTCCCCATATTTATTCAATATAGTACTTGAAGTTCTAGCTAGAGCAATAAGACAACAAAAGGAGATCAAGGGGATACAAATTGGAAAGGAAGAAATCAAACTTTACTATTTGCAGACGACATGATAGTATACATAAATGACACCAAAAATACAACCAAGGAATTCCTATAACTGATAAACACCTTCAGTAATGTGGCAGGATACAAGATTAACTCAAAAAATCAGTAGCCCTCCTATATACAAATGATAAACAGACTGAGAAAGAAATCAAGGAAATATCACCTTTTACAATAGCCACAAAAAATATATAATACCTTGGGGGAAGTCTAACTAAGCAAGCAAAGAACCTGTATGACAAGAATTTTAAGTCTCTGAAGAAAGAAATTGGAGATATCAGAAAATGGAAACATCTCTCATGCTCATGGATAGGTAGGATTAACATAGTAAAAATGGCAATCTTACCAAAAGCAATCTACATATTCAGTGCAGTACCCATCAAAATGCCAACACAATTCTTCACAGACTTGGAAAGAATAATACTCAACTTCATATGGAAAAACAAAAAACCCAGGATAGCCAAAAGAATTCTGTACAATAAAACAACCTCTAGAGGCACCACAATCCCTGACTTCAAGCTCTACTATAGAGCTACAGTAATAAAAACAGCTTTGTACTGGCTTAAAAACCAACAGGTAGACCAATGGAACCGAACTGAAGACCCTGACATTAATCCGCATATGTATGAACACCTAATTTTTGATAAAGTAGCCAAAACTCTATAATGGAAAAAAGAAAGCATCTTCAACAAATGGTGCTGACATAACTGGATGCCAATATGTAGAAGATTGCAAATAGACCCATATCTGTCACCATGCACAAAACTTAAGTCCAAGTGGATCAAAGATCTCAACATGAATCCAGTTACTCTGAACCTGATAGAAGAGAAAGTAAGAAGTAGTCTTGAATGCATTGGCACCAGAGATCACTTCCTAAATATAACACCAGTAGCACAGACACTGAGAGCAACAATTATTAAATAGGACCTCTTGAAACTGAGAAGCTTTTGCAGGGCAAAGGACATGGTCAATAAGACAAAACGACAGCCTACATAATGGGAAAAGATCTTCACCAACTCCACATCTGACAGAGGGTTGATATCCAGAATATATAAAGAATTCAAGAAGCTAGACATCAAACCACCTAACAGTCCAATTAAAAAATGGGCTATAGAGCTTAGCAGAGAATTCTCAACAGAAGAAGCTCAAACGGCTGAAAGGCATTTCAGGAATTGCTCAACATCCTCAGTCATCAGGGAGATGCAAGTCAAAATGACTCTGAGATACCATCTTACACCTGTCAGAATGGCTAAGATCAAAAACACTGAAGACAGCTTGTGTTGGAGAGAATGTGGAACAAGGGGAACACTCCTACACTGTTGGTGGGAATGCAAACTTGTACAATCACTTTGGAAATCAGTATGGCACTTTCTCAGAAAATTGGGAATCAACCTACCTCAAGACCCAGCCACACCACTCTTGAGCATATACCCAAGGAATGCTCAATCATACCACAAGGACACATGCTCAGCTATATTCATAGCAGCATTATTTGTAATAGCCAGAACCTATAAACAACCTAGATGCCCGTCAACTGAAGAATGGATAAAGAAAATGTAGCACATATACACCATGGAGTACTACTCAGCAGAGAAAAACAATGACATCATGAGGTTTGCAGGCAAATGGATGGAACTAGAAAATATCATCCTGAGTGAGGTAACTCAGACTCAGAAAGACAAACATAGTATGTACTCACTCATAAGTGGATACTAGATGTAAAGCAAAGGATAACCAGAATGCAACTCACAGCTCCAGGGAGGCTTGCTAGTAAAGATGACCCTAGAAAAGACAAAGGGATTGCTCAGCAATGGAGAAATGGATGAGATCTACATGAGCAAACTGGGGGTGAGGGGGGTAATTGAGGGCAAGAGTTCAGGGAAAGAGAGCTTAGGGGAGTAGGAGGTCTTAGCTGGATCAGGAACAGAATAGGAGAACAAGGAAAGAGATACCACCATAAATGAAGACACCATGGGAATAGAAAGAATCAGAGTGCTAGAGAGGTCCCCAGGAATCCACAAAGAAGACTCCACTATAGACTACTGGCAATGGTCAAGAACGTACCTGAGCTGACCTACTCTGGTGATTAGATGGCCAAACACCTTAACTGTCATGATAGAGCTCTCACCCAGTAACTGATGGAAGCAGATGTGGAGATCCATGGCCAAGCCCCCAGCAGAGCTCCAGGAGCCTAATCGATGAGAGAGAGGAGGGATCATATGAGCAAGTGATATCAAGACCATGATTGGGAAAAGTACAGTGACAACTAGCCAAACTAGCAGAAACACATGAACTGTGAACCAACAGCTGAGGAACCCCCATGGAATTGGACCAGGCCCTCTGGATAAGTGAGACAGTTGTTTAGCTTGAATTGTTTAGGGGGCTCCCAGACAGTGAGGCCAGGACCTGTCCTTAGTGCATGAGCCAGCTTTTGGATCCTAGTGCCTACACTGAGACCTGCCTCAACTGAATATACCAGGCTCTGCTGACTCCCCAGGGGAGACCTTCCCTTGGAGGAGGTGGGAATGGGGGGTCTGTTGGGGGACAGGCTGGGGCATCAGAGGAGGGAGGACAGGGGAATCCATGGTTGTCATGTAAAAGGTGTAGTGGGTAGCCTTTTCAGCTTTGATCTGGAAGTTCCAACCCCCATTGAGACTTCGGCAACTGTCATGCCTACAAGGCGGGGCCAAGGAAGGCCCCTGGAGACCCGATATTCAGATGGTCCAGCGCTTTCTCTGTTCCTGGACCCGAGACGGTGGAGGTGGACCGAGCAGAGCTCCAGAGAACACCGCTGGACTGCGATACACATTCCCCAGACCCCGCGACCTACCTATCCCTTCATTTGTAAGTTACCCACTAAATAAATCTTCCTTTTAACTACGTGGAGTGGCCTTAATAATTTCACCAATAAAAAGGAATAGAAAATCTCTTAATAAAATGAAAAGAAAAAAAGTAAAAGAACCTACTACTGTCAGTTTACTAGACCAGGACAATTCTTAACCATATTCCAAAACTTATCCTTATAATCACAGGTAAGTGTAGCTCTCACCTCTCATCAAAGAAGCTTTTTTTTTTAACAGCAAATAAAGACTATTAAAGAAAACCACAACTGGTCACAATGCAGAGATCAACTGATCATGGGGATCTCAGCCTCTACCGATGCATCTACATCCTAATTCCTATACCAAAGGATCAAAAAACATCTCAAATATAAGAGGCAGGGTACCAGAAAGTTGGCCATGAGGGTATATCTCTTAGAGATGACAAGAAAGCTATACTCAAGATACTACAACAATTTGGCTTCCCAAATAAAACATGAACAATGATATGGAAGGGAAATATCTCACCTGTCATAGAGCAACTTCAGGAAAAGGGGGGCTTATTTCACCATAGAGGTTGTAGTCAATCATCCAGGGAAGTCAGTGCAGGAACTCAAGGCAGGAACCTGGGAGCAGGAACTGAAGCAGATCCATACAGAAATGCTACTTACTGGATTGAACTCCATGGCTTGCTCAGCTTCTTTCTTATATAACCAATGTATACTGATCATATTTTTTGCCGAAGAAATGGCAATTATTTGGTGAGGTAGAACCAAGAATACAGTATTCCTGGCCTGTGGTGTCACCATGGAGATGAAACATCTCCTGAAGAAGTTTTTCCAATCACAATTTGCAAAAATGTGTCTGCCAGAATAGATATACATTGCTCCTTCTGGTACAATGGGAGTCTCTGTAGCTCATCATAGATCCTCCTAAAATGAAGCTTATTAAACAAGCCCAAAATAATCATAAGGAATTTATATGCCAAAAAGGCTAATATTATGTATACAGAGATCCAAAACTCTCTTTTTTGTCCAGTGGAATAAGTTCCATGTGGGGAAGCAAGTATAGTCAAATGTAAATATCCTACAAATCACATAAAATAAAGAGTATTTTCTGAGGTTACTAATTTTATTGGTATAGGTAATAGTGTTTTCTTTGAGTACAGATGATTAATTTTGAACTCTATCTGTCCTCCAATAGTCTTAATATCCCTAGCAATCTCACAATTCATTTACTGTAATTGTGGCATGTTAAAGGAGAGAATGGTGGAAATGTCATCAATGGCTTTCCTAGCCTTCCCTAGTGAGTCATCTTTGTATTCACTATTATTTAAAATACCTGAGTCAAAAACATGTCTCTGTTCAAAGGTTAGAGTAGAGATCTTGGACATGTTTACCTGTCTGGAGAAATGAGCTGTAACTCTAGTAGCATTGTATATAGCCAAACAACCATGATCTGTAGAATAAAAAGTGGAGTCCAAGTTGCCCATAGTTATGGTATAGCTGTCAACTGTATGTTGAAGCCTTCATGGTGCATGTAGTAAAAACTCCTTTGTCAAGTTCTGTGAATTGGTTTGCAAAAACCAAAGGGGTTAATTCTGATGTTTGGAGCTCATTTGTGGGTTGCTCCAAAGGTGTTGGCTCCAAAATGAGATGATATGTTCCTCTGGGTAGTAGATGCCCTCTGTATTAGTCCAAGTAGTCCATAGGAAAGAATCAATGGGTATAAAAAATCTATCCCCAAGTTTCCTAGGCCATGTGTTTGTGTGCTAAGCTGGTACTGCATTGTTCATATAGACTAAGAGTAAATGTATTTTGAAGGATCCATGCTCATGCCAAGAGGTTATCTTGGGTCTAGTAGAGTCTTTTATACTGCTGTTTCTGTTCAAAATCATGTAGAAAAGACCTGAAACAGGTCTGTCTCTTTGAAAAGCAAGACTTGCTTTGATACATTCTTCTCTTTGCCTCTTCCTCTGAATAAATTGTATCTGATAATTTTGAGAGATCTCATTGACTACAGCTAGTCTCTTTAAATTTTCAGTTATATATTTGTTAGTATCTGTCAATGATTTCTTTAATAAATTTATTTCCAGATGAAAACCTGTAATTAGTTTTTGAGCAATAGCTAGTACATCAGACAAGGTGTTAATAGTGTTTGTTAGATTTCTGATGTCTGCTGTATCTGCATTGCTATCTGGAAGAGAAAAAGATGCTATGCCAGGTCCAAGTAAGGATCCAAGCAACATAGCTCCAGCAACCATCAACTGTAAAGGTTTCCTTGCTTCAAATCTGTTTCCTGAGGAGTAGGAGAAGAGTGGTATTCTCCTAAATTCAGACTTAGAGCAGAGTTCTTCAATTGAGAGCCATGATTTGAGGTTGAGGGTAAGTGAGGTGTTCTGGGTCCTAGGTATAATTATAAGTCTTGCAGGCAGGCTAAAGTCAGGCATCATCATGGGTGCTTTGGTAACTACTGCTGGGGAAGTAGAGTAGCAAGAATTTCCACCAAAAACCTGGCTAAGCATTTTAAAAAAGATTCTAAAATGGAGCTAAAAACAGTTTCCTAAATGTGTCTCTCAGGCAAGCCATGAGCTATACTATGGCAGGTTCACAGCATGTAGACTTGAGTACAGCATAGCAAATTCCTACCAAGGTACACAGAGGTGTCTCCAAGCCATGCAGCACACTGCATGGTGGATTTTGCTTTCACTCATACAGACTAAAAGGGTTTTTGGATCAGCTGCATACTGCCTGGTGTCAGCATTGACCCCAGAGTTAGCAGGTAAGCATGAGTCTCCTGAGTACCCCCACCATGTTGAAAAGTTTAAATGGATGAAGTCAGCAGCCAAAGCTGCCACTTCAGTACTAGCCATGCTGCAGTTTAAAGCAATAGATTCACAATAAGACAGATTCAGAGGGCATAAACCCTAAACTATTTACAATGTATGTAAAAATGTATATAGGCTTGGAACAGAGAGGAAAAAGAGGATAGACAGTTACATAAAGAAATAGTTTTTAAAAATAAAGTTTTTAAAGAGACAATAAAAGTAATATAAAAAATAAACCACGTAAAGATGAAAATTACATACACAGTCTGGATTATATTGTCTTTGGGATTTTTAACTGCAGAAAGACATTTGATTGTAAAGGCTGCTAAGTTAAACCAATATGTATATTTTAAAGGTATCTTGACTTCAAAATTTGGATCTAAGGATGTGTTGCTTTGGAAAGGAGGCTCTGCTTTTGTTTCTACAGGAAGCAAGAGGCTGTGGATTTGTTCCACGTTAAGATGGATCAGGTTTGATCAACCAAGACCCCCTGAAAGGTCTCTGATAACACCATGACCCAGATGACCCAACATCCTGAATGACTTCAATGCAACTGGCTCAGACAATGCAGCCTCACAGACTATTCCAGTCAGGACTTGACCATAGTTCTTAATTTTCTCATGATCCTCCTAAGATTGCCAGTGCCCCCAACCAACAGAAAGTGGTATGAGAAGCTATAACCAAATTCCCAAAATATTGTTTATAAATGTTTATTTTTACTTAAAAGGGGTTGGTTATAAATGCAATCTCTTTCTAAAGAAGTAAAGGGGGCCGGGTGGAGGTGGCGCACTCCTTTAATCCCAGCACTTGGGAGGCAGAGGCAGGTGGATCTCTGTGAGTTCGAGTCCAGCCTAGTCTCCAAAGTGAGTTCCAGGTAAGGCACAAAGCTACACAGAGAAACCCTGTCTCGAAAAACAAAAAAATAAATAAATAAATAAATAAATAAATAAATAAATAAATAAATAAATAAAAAATAAAAAGAAGTAAAGGGGATATTATAGATATGATAGGATGAATGGGTAGATTATTGAATCTACTTTTAAAGAGGGAAAACTTGCTTGAAATATTTTACATTGCTATGGATTTTATTTTATTGATACAAATTTAAAGTTAATTTTCTTACACTATATGTAAATATCTACTCTTGTTTAAGGTACTATGTTTGTGCCACTCATTTAAAATTATAATGTATAATTAAGAAATACAAATTAATAATTAGTCATCTAGGATAATCAAACTTATAGTTAAATTTGTTAGGTATATAAAGATATATTTCAATTAGGTAGGTAATCTTCAAACACTTCAAAGACCTACAGAATATGACATTTTAAATGTTTTAAAAACTTAGACTTTTCTGGACAATGAGGCACATCTGCTCCTGGTAGCGCCAATTACTTCAAGGAGGATGATGGGCATTGAAGAAACTCATTTTGGAGTTTGCTTTCTTTGTGGCAAAAGTTAGCCACTGGGCAAAAAAGTGCCCTTGCATTGACTAATTGATAATATGTTGTATAAACTGCACATGCAGGACCCATAAAAAGGTGACCACTGAACGTTGCAAGATGAGATGGTTCTTCAGGTTCCTGCTTTTCAGAGGCGACTGCCAGACATTTTTGCAGGACACAGGAAGAAGCAACTGAGAGACTCTAGGCCTAATGCTGAAGAAGATGGATGTCTCAATGTTGCAGAGGAACTTTGGGTGACTGTCCAGGCAGCCAGCTGTCTTTGTTATTCTAGATTTTTGGAAGTTGCTTGCTGTTAACTAAATTTCCTGTTTATCAGGGTAATATATCCTTCTTGAGTCTTTGATACAGTTGAAGACTAAATAGTTAGAATTATAATTTTCCTTGGTTATGATAAAAGATAAGTTAGATATAAAACTTTAGACTCACAAATATAGAATAGGTAGAATATTTTCTTTAATTTTACCAAATATAAAGACTAGATATTATAACTGTAATTGTTGCTTGATAATTGTTATATATAATTTTACTATGTTAAAGTTAAAACTTTCCTTTTCAATTAGACAGAAAAGGGGAAGTGCTATGGGATGTCTTTCTGTATGCTGTGAAGATTTGTTGCTCTGATTCATTGATAAAGCTGCATTGGACTATGGCAAGGCAGCTTAGAGGCAGGTGGAAATCCATGCAGATAGACACGAAGAGAAAGGAGAGGCAGAGGTGATGTCATCCCACCATCCGGGAGTACCATGTAATGGCACACAGGTAAAGCCACAGAACATGTGGCAACATATAGATTAATAGAAATGGGTAAATTTAAGATATAAGCGCTAGCTAGTAAGAAGCTGGAGCCATTAAGCCACATAGTTTGAAAATAATATAAGCCTCTATGTGGAGTTTGGAAGGCTTCTCCAGTCCCACAAGCCACCCCCCACCCCCGCACAGTCCTGTGGCCCACTTATAAAATAATCACTCAGAAGCTTATATTAATTTTAACTGCTTAGTCATTAGCTCAGGCTTACCACTAACTAGCTCTTACACTTAAACTCAGCCCATTTTTGTTAATCTATATGTCACCACATTTTCTGTGGCTTTTCCTGTGTGCTATTACATGCTGCCACCTGGACAGTTGCAGGCATCTCCTGACTCAGTCTTCCTCATTCCATTATTCTCTTTGCTTATCCTGCCTATACTTCCTGCCTGGCTACAGGCCAATCAGCATTTTATTTGGCCAATCAGCATTTTATTTATCAACCAGTCGGAGCAACACATTCACAGCATAGAGAGCAATATCACCCATCATCTATGTGTTTATTTGGGACCAAGCAGCTGTGGGATATGGTTGGAAGAGATTCATCCTGACTGCAGGGCCCAGGTAGGACTGAAGAAACCTCCAGCTACAAAGTAGGGGGGTTGACAAATGCTGCCTTGTACTGGACTGTAAAGAATTTGTTGTTCTTATCCCATCCTCCTCTATCAATGATACATATTGTTAGGCTGCCTTCTTTATTTCACAGGATTTCCAAATTATGAGAAAGACATATACCTCATCAAATTGGGGTCCTTTTTGCAGATTTCCTGCATGTGATGTAGTAAGTACAGTATTATAGGCCATAAAGTCTCCAGTACTCAATTCCTTGAGCAGTGGTAGTGGAAGAATCTTGTAGAAATAGAAGAGAAGTCCTGGGTGTGTATATTTCCAAGGTTACAGTTTGGAAAGATCCATAGCTGCAAATTTTCACCAATGTAAGTTTCTGTGGTCTGCCTTTTTATGTGATTCCTTGGCACAAAGGAGCCATAAGATCTAGGGTAACCTCAGGTTGAAAATTGTGTCATGTTCACTCTTGAGTTGATATAATCAGTTTGCTAGCCAGTATAAGTCAAGGCTGTGATTTCAACAGACTGGGAACCAATGTTTCATACTTTGAGAGGAAACACTTGTGTGATGTTACTGGCATGTGTATCCAGAGAAATTGGGAAGTCTATTGTTTCATTGTCATGGAGTGCATGCATGGTATCACAGCTCCAAAAATACTTCCTCATTTGGCAAGCAGATTTCTTAGTTTTAAAGGTGGGTTTTGGTATATAGTAGAATCCACTGTTCCTTTGGTTTCATAATTTTCCTTTAAAATGTGTCAATAAATGTGGTTGTCAAGTTGTAAGTCTTCTGAGAGTCATGTATGAAAAAGACTGGTAGGTCAGTTAGGTTATTCCATTTTCACTTCTACCATTTAGACTTTTTTTGTTGGTGGTATGTTAAACCCTGTATAGTGGTAGTTTGGTTGAAGTTGGAGCTGTTGATGGACTGTAAGGCAATTTGAATAGTCTTGCCTTCACAAGTACATTGTAAATTGGGTGATTTCAGTGAGAAGTTGTCCCATAAGCAAGAAGTGACATTAGTCCAGTCTGCATTGATTGGTATGCATCCCAGAGATTCTATTATGGGGGTTGAGGCCTTCTGCATCAAAATTTGTGATGGTATACAGGCAGTATCTGTACAAAATACAGCTGGCTGTGCTACAGTATGAGTTCTCTAGAAGAGCATGCAAGTACAAAGTGTCCAGATATCTTCATGGCTTCTGCTCAGATGGTAGAGTTTAAATATCATAAGATACAAAGGGTTGTAGAAGTGGGTCAGTCAAGGCCAATGGAAAAAATGTAATTAGAAATCTGTAATGTTGTGTCCTCAATGCTGCAATTTTCCAGCTATTCATTAATAAGTGGAAATGAATAATTTTCTGCCTTCCATATCAGATGGTTATTCCATATATCCATCTTACCATAGTAGGTTGTAGTGGGTAGCCATTCCAGCTTTGACCTGGAAGTTCCAACCCCCATTGAGGCTTCGATAACTGTCATGCCTACAAGGCAGGGCCAAGGGAGGACCTTGAAGAACCGAGATCCGGATGGGCTATCTCTCTCAGTTCCTGGACCCTAGACAGTGGAGGTTGACCAAGCAGAGCTCCAGAGAACACTGTTGGACTGCGATATACCTTCCCCAGACCCTGCGACTTACCTATCCCTTCATTTGTAAGTTACACCACTAATTAACTTTCCTTTTAACTATGTGGAGTGGCCTTAATAATTTCACCAATAGTAGGTAGTTTGGGAAATTCAGCCCAGACAATACAGTCATGTTTAGCCTATTCAGTTGTGGGTATAGTTCAAAAAGTAAATCTGGGCATCTGAATCCATATGGTGGTGATATTGTATTCCAAGAGACAAAATGTTTCCATGCTGTTCTATCAGTGTCTGGATCAAAAGTACAGTTCTGCCAAATCATGGGTTCACATGGGCTTATGTGGTTGATGATGATGTCTCCTCAGTCAGTAATCTGGTTCCTCATTCTAGTCCCGATCTGGATAATTGTACACATTTTCATTTGCTGTCTTGGTAGTTTTATTGTACTGATAACCAAACACAGGATTCATCTGCCATATGTATGGGACAAAGAATGATGAGAGGAAGTTTGTTTGCTGCTATTTCACAAACATAGTCTTCCATGTCTGGCATCTCAAATCTTGTTCTTCCCTTGTTCTTCATTGTAAGGTAAAAGGACTATTTAAGAGATATTTCTGTCCATTGGAAATTGTATATGAATGTTCCTGCTATGATATTTCACTAAATCTGTGTTAAATATCATTTCAATGGATTTTTTTAATATTGGTGTTTTCACCTTCCTCTTAGTCATTGGTGACTATTGCTCTCAAAATTGGTGCAAAATGGGGGTTAACCTTTCTCCATTCATAGCAATAACTAGACCAAACTGCATTCCCAATAGCTTCACAATGAGCATATTGAGCATAGAATACATTCCTGGAGTATGTGAAGTTTAGGATAAAGTGTTCATGGTCCCAATATACTGGTAGGAATCCACCCAAGGTGTATTAGGGTAAGTCACCAATATCACACTTTACTCTTGGTTTATTTGTTATTGTAGCTGTTGGTATGGTGGTTACTTCATTCATTGTTTCTGTTGCTGTAGTTATGGTTGTTGATGAAGGTGATGATGTCTCTCCAATTCTGATGTGCTCAATGGTGTTGGTGATGTTGAAACAAACAATGGTGCCATCAAAGAGCCTGACCTTGACTCAATGGGTAATGTTAATCTTATAGAATTCAACAGAAGTCCCAGGAACAACATTTTGGGTGCCATGGCCCAGCAGATCAATACCGTGGCATCATTCCATCCTCTGTTCTCTTTTATTTTCTTGTTAAAGTTTCTATGAGGCATAGGGTATAAGTTGTTATGGCCCTGCCTTGTCATGTGCTATTTCCCTCTCTGTCTGGGCATATGGTATAATGCCCACTTAGCATCAGTGCTAAGTAAATTAATCCTAAGACTATTACTATCCTTATGAATGTGCACATTGGGTTAGGTCCTAGACACATTATGTTTGTAGATCATCTTATTTTCTAAGGTTCAGATTTTCCTTCTCATCTATGGTCCAGATTTTATTGCCTGTTCTGGGTGCCACAACTTCTGTCTCCTTTAAATCTTGAGTATTTTTGTCCCTATAAACACATTTATGGAGAATTATTCTGCATGGTCCAGAAATATCTGGTGGTTGTTCTAGCTCTAAGCCTAATTTAATAGCTTCTTTGAAGGGAGATCCTCTATCAATCTTTGGTCTAGTATTCAACTCATAACACACAATTACAATAACCTTTTTTAAAGGGGTATGTTTGAATTGTAGCAATTTGTTTTTAAGCAGTGCATATTTCTGTATTACCAGCTGCAGTTGGGTTAAAATGCTAGCTGGAAATCTAATTGTATATCCATGGTCTTGGACTACCTCTGGACTTTTGATCCTGTGAAGTGTGTTCTTTGACCTGATTCAATAATAATTGGGCAGCCATATCTGTCTATCCAACACCAGAGTATGCATATTGCTGCCAACTTCTCTGGTCTATGGCTTTCTTTAGCTAATACAAGACCTTGCTTACACCTACAAGGATGCAAGCATACAGACCCCTCTGAGTATTCAAGGGCCCAATGAAATCTATTTGTAGTTCATAGTTAAATTGTTAGAAGATGATGTTATGGCTGGTACTCAACGTCTGAATCTAGTTTTAATCTAATGCTAGACAAAGATGGCAGTCTCTAATGGCATGTTTACAGGTCTGCCAGTATACCCTGAGGTTCCTTTTGTCAAACCATTAGAACAAAGCATATGTGCCTATACATGTGTTTTATGTAGTCTTAGGATTGTTTCCTTACCAATTATGCTAACATTCTCAGGTTTCTTAATTTTGCAGTCTGACTTCCTTTAAATAGTTATTCTTATGGGGTTGTCCTGATTTAATTTAGTTCTCCATTTCTCCCTCATTTTTTAGTGTCCTGGGTAAACTTTCAAGTTTATCAATTGTGTGACCCATCATCCTTGCAGATTTGTTCTGAATTTGTTGCCTATCAAGGTTTAATATTCTAGTCTTAATTGAATATGATGCCAATTTGCCCACTATTTCATTATTTTTAGATGTCCTGTCTGTCTTGCCTGTGTGGGCATCTACATGAACTACATAAATTTTTATGTCTTTGCTAAGTTTTGCCATTTCTATCCATGCCTCCTTTGACCAATATCTTTGCCATTTATCTGCCAGTTAATGGTTTTCCGTTTTGATGATCGTATAGCTATACTATTGTACAAACACCATGAATCAGAGAAGATACAGCTTTTCCTTTTGACTTCCTTAGCTGTGTGTCTTACAGCCAATAGTGCTGCTACTGCATGTTGTGCTGATTTGGTAGTTCCTTCCTTAGTAATAGCCATTCCAT
>CABHPP010130306.1:0-39946 GCA_902168425.1 Peromyscus attwateri | reverse complement strand
GTGAGAAGAAGACATCTCCTCCTGAGACTCCTGCCTCCCAGGAGAAAGGGGATGGAGCACACTCCCAGCTCCCACAGAGTGTCCTCTATGAGGACCTTCATATCTCCTCCACTTCAGAGGACAGTGATGGGGAGTGAGCCACCACCCGGCAAGAAGATGCCACCTCCCTGCCCAGATACTTCCAGAAAACTACGTGATGGGCCCTTCAGGAGTGAAAAGGATCCCAGTGGACTAGTATGTTCCTCCCCAGAATGAACTAGGGAGATGACTGGAACCTGTCAGGTTCACTTCCAAATGGCGGCAACACTGAACACTCCTCTCCTGGCTGGACTTGCATCTCCAAGCAAGTAGCCTCGACTAACCATGGACTCTGGAGTCTGTTCAATAAACTCGATGTACAAAATTGTTCTAGTTCTCATATTATGTGACCTTATCCATTTCAGCAATAAAATCATCCTAGAAATGAAAAAAAAAAAAAGAATAAAGCATTGGACACAAAATCTGCCAGCTCTGATTGGACCAAGAGGTGAGTGACTCATCTCCCAAAGAAAGTCCTGCCTCTAGGCCCTAGTCCCTGAGGCACAATTTGTGCCCTCACCCACCCCCACCCATGGCTGCCTCAGTTGGAGGCCAGCAGGGAAGACTCCTGCAGACAAGCCAACCTAACGACCCCCATCAGACTCTGCAATCTATAAGACCCTCTCCCTACCCCAAACCCACCCAACACCCTGTGACTTCAGGGGCTCCCTGAGACACAGAATCTGCTTGATCTGATTGGACCAAGAGCAGCTCCCTGAGACACAGAATCTGCCAGCGTCAATTAGACCAAGAGCTCCTATTGAACCAACAGTGGTCCCCTGAGACACAGACACAGCAAGCACAGATTGGACCAAGAGCAGTTCCCTCAGATACAGACACCTCTTGCACCTATTGGTGGAAGAGATGGGTAGACACCAGTGCAAAAATACATACAACAACATAAAGAGTAGTATGGCACCACCAGAACCTAATGGTTCTACAACAGCAAGACCTGAACATCACAACATAGAAGAAGCAGAAGAAAGTGACTTTAAATAAAACTTTATGAAGATGATAGAGGCCTTTAAAGAGGAAATGAAAAGTTCCCTTAAATAAATTGAGGAAAAGACAAACAAAAAGACTGTAAGAAATCAATAAATCCCTTAAAGAAAGCCCGGGAAAACCAAGAAAAAGCAATTAAACAGGTGAAGGAAACAGTTCAAGACCTGAAAATTGAAATAGAAGCAATGAAGAAGACATAAACTGAGGGAATGCTGGAAATAGAAAATTTGAGAAAATGAACAAGAACTACAGATGCAAGCATAACCAACAGAATACAAGAGATGGAAGAGATAATCTCTGGCATGGAGGATACAATAGAGGAAATAGATTCATCAGTCAAAGAAAACACTAAAGCCAAAAAAGTCATAACACAAAACATCCAGGAAATCTGGGACACAATGAAAAGGCCAAACTTAAGAATAATAGGGACAGAAGAACAAGAAAAATACCAACTCAAAGGCACCAAAAATATATTCAACAAAATCAGAGAAGAAAACTTTCCCAACTTTAAGAAGGAAATACCTATGAACATACAAGAAGCTTACAGAGCACCAAGTCGACTAGGCCCCCCCAAAAAGTCCCCTTGCCACATAATAACCAAACTGCCAAATATACAGAATAAAGAAATAACATTAAGAGCTGCAAAAGAAAAAGGTCAAGTAACATATAAAGGCAGACCTATCAGAATTATATCCAACTTCTCAATGGAGACACTAAGAGCCAGAAGGTCCTGGACAGACGTTTTAGAGGCCATAGATGCCAGCCCAGACTACTGTAACGAGCAAAACTTTCAATCACCACAGACAGAGAAAACAAGATATTCCAACAAAAAACCAGATTTAAACAATACCTATCCACAAATCCAGCCCTACAGAAAGCACTAGAAGGAAAAGTCCAACCTAAAGAAGTTAGATGCACCCAAGAAAACACAGGCAATAGATAACCCCACAGCAGTAAATCCCAAAGAAGAGAAATATACACACACTACCACCAAAAGATAACAGGAATTAATAATCACTGGTCATTAACATCCTTTAATATCAATGGACTCAATTTGCCTATGAAAAGACACAGGCCAACAGAATGGATATGAAAACAGGATGTATCCTTCTGCTACATACAAGAAACATGCCTGAACTTCAAAGACAGACTACCTCAAAGAAAAGGCCGAGAAAAGACTTTCCAATCAAATAGACTTAAGAAGCAAGCTTATGTAGCTATCCTAATATCTAATAAAAAAGACTTCAAATGAAAATTAGTCAAAAGAAATCAGGAAGGACATTACATATTTATCACAGGAAAAATCCATCAAGATGAACTCTGTATGAACATGTATGCCCCAAATATAAGAGCACCAACATATGCAAAAGAAACAATACTAAAGCTTAAATTGTACATCAAACCACACACACTAATAGAGGGATACTTCAACACCCTACTCTCACCAATGGACAGATCTGCCAGACAGAAACTTAACAGAGAAATGAAGAATTTAAAAGATGCTATGACTCAAATGGGCTTAATAGATATCTACAGAATATTCCACCCTAACACAAATGAATATACCTTCTTCTCAGCACCACATGCTCAGTTGAAAGCAAATCACAAAAGATACAAAAAAAATTGGAATAACTTCCTGTGTTTTATCAGACCATCATGGCTTAAAGTTAGATTTCAAAAACAAAAAATTTACATAAAGCCTACAATCTCATGAAAACTGAATAATGCTCAACTGAATCACCAAGGGGTCAAGGAAGAAATAAAGAAAGGAATTAAAGATTTCCTAGAATTCAATGAAAATGAATGTACTACACACTCAAACTTATGAGACATTATGAAAGCAGTGCTAAGAAGAAAATTCATAGCACTAAGTGCCCACATAAAGAAGTTGGAGAAATCTCACACTAGGGACTCAACAGCACACCTGAAAGCTCTAGAATAAAAACAAGCAAACTCATCCAGGAGGAACAGATGTCAGGAAATAATCAAATAGAGGGCTAAAATCAATAAATAGAAAAAAAGAGAAAAATACAAAGAATAAATGAAACACAGAGTTGGTTCTTTTAGAAAATCAACAAGAAAGACAAATCCCTTTCCAAACTAACCAAAAGGCAGAGAGAGAACATCCAAATTAATACAGTCAGAAATGAAAAGGGAGACAAACAACAGACAATGAGGAAATCTAGAGAATCATCAGGTCATACTTCAAAAACCTGTACTCCACAAAATTGGAAATCAAAAGAAATGGACAATTTTCTGGATAGGTACCAAATACCAAAATTAAATCAAGACCAGATAAACAATTTAAATAGACCTATAGCCCCTAAGGAAATAGAAACCATCATTAACAATTCTCCTAATCAAGAAAAAAAAAAGCCCAGGTCCAGATGGTTACAGCACAGAATTCTACCAGAATTTCAAAGAGCTAATACCAATGCTCTTCAAATTGTTCCACACAATAGAAATAGAAGAAACATTCCCAAACCCTTTTCATGAGGCTACAGTTAACCTGATACCCAAACCACATGAAGATGCAACAAAGAAAGAGGATTACAGACCAATCTCCCTCATGAACATTGATGTAAGAATACTCAATAAAATACTGGCAAACCAAATTCAAGAACACATCAAAAAGCTTATCCACCGGGATCAAGTAGCCTTCATCCCAGAGATGCAAGGATGGTTTAACATATGAAAATCTGTCAATGTAATATATCATATAAACAAATGGAAAGACAAAAAAAAAAGCCACATGATCAGCTCATTAGATGCTGAAAAAGCCCCTGACAAAATCCAACACCCTTTCATGGTAAAAGGTCTTGGAGAGATCAGGAATACAAGGAACATACCTAAACATAATAAAGGCAATTTAAAGCAAGTCTACAGCCAACATCAAATTAAAGGAGAGAAACTCAAAGTGATTCCACTAAAATCAGGAACAAGGCAAGGCTGCCCACTCTCCCCATATCTATTCAATATAGTACTCAAAGTTCTAGCTATAGCAATAAGACAACAAAAGGAGACCAAGGAGATACACATTGGAAAGAAAGAAGTAAAATTGTTGCTATTTGCAGACAATATAATAGCAATCTACAGATTCAATGCAATCCACATCAAAATACCAACACAATTCTTCACAAACTTGGAAAGAAGAATACTCAACTTCATATGGAAAAAACAAAAAAAACCTGGAATAGCTAAAACAATCCTGTACAATACAGCAACATCTGGAGGCATCACCGTCCCTGACCTCAAGCTCTACTATAGAGCTATAGTAATAAAAGCAGCTTCGTACTGGCATAAAAACCAGCATGTGGACCAATGGAATTGAATTGAAGGCCCTGACAGCAGTCCATATACCTATGAACACCTAATTTTGACAAAGCCAAAACTGTACAATGGAAAAAAGACAGCATCTTCAACAAATGGTGCTGGCATAACTGGATTTCAACATGTAGAAGATTGCAAATTGATCTATATCTATTGCCATTCACAAAACTCAAGTCCAAGTGGATAAAAGACCTCAACATAAATCCAGTTACACTGAACCTGACAGAAGAGAAAGTAGGAAGTAGCCTTGAACACACTTGCACAGGAGACTACTTCCTAAATATAACACCAATACCACAGACATTGAGAGCAACAATTAATAATGGGACCTTCTGAAACTCAGAAGCTTCTGTAAGGCAAAGGACACTGTAAATAAGACAAAACGACAGCCTACAGAATGGGAAAAGATCTTCACCAAACCCCTATCTGACAGAGGGCTGATCTCCAGAACATATAAAGAACTCAAAAAACTAGACATCAAAATATTGAACAATACAATTTAAAAATGGGCTACAGAGCTAAATAGAGAATGCTCAATGGACGAATCTAAAATGGGCAAAAGACATTTAAGGAATTGCTCAACATCCTTAGTCATCAGGGAAATGAAAACCAAAATGACTCTGAGATACCAGCTTACACCTGTCAGAATGGCTAAGATCAAAAACACTGAAGACAGCTTACATTGGAGAGGATGTAGAGCAATGGGAACACTCCTCCACTGTTGGTGGAAGTGCAAACTTGTACAGTCACTCTGGAAATCAGTATGGTGGTTTCTCAGAAAATTGGGAATCAATCTACCTCAAGACCCAATGATACCACTCTTGGGCATATACCCAAGGAATGCTCAATCATACCACAAGGAAACTTGCTTAACTATATTCATAGCAGTATTATTCGTAATAGCCAGAACCTGGAAACAATCTAGGTGCCCCTCAATGAAAGAATGGATAAAGAAAACATAGTACATATACACAGTGGAGTACTACTAAGCAGTAAAAAAAACAATGACATCATGAAATTTGCAGGCAAATGGATGGAACTAGAAAATATCATACTGTGTGAGGTAACCCAGCCTCAGAAAGACAAACATGGTATGTATTCAATCATTCATAAGTGGATACTAGATGTAAAGCAAAGGATAATCAGCCTATAACTCACAGCTCCAGAGAAGCTAGCTAACAAGGAAGACCCTAAGAGGGACATATGGATGCCATAGGAAGGGGAAATAGATGAGAACTCCATGAGCAAACTGGGGGTTAGGGGGGCAATGGAGGGTAGGGGATGGGGGATGAGAACATAAGGAAATGGGATGGTCGTGTTGGAACAGGGACAGAGTGGGAGAGCAATGAAAGAGATACCATGATAGAGGGAGATATCACAGGGATAGAGGGAAACCTAGTGGTAGGGAAGTTCCCAGAAATACACAAGAATGACCCAAGCTTAGACTACTAGCAATAGTGGAGATGATGCCTGAGCTGGCTTACCCTGGTAATCAGATTGATGAATAACCTAAATGTCATTATAGATTCTTCATCCAGTAACTGATGAAAATAGATGCAGAAATCCATAGCCAATCACAAGGCCAAACTCCAGAAGCCCAGTTGAAAAGAGGGAAAAGGAATTCTATGAGCAAGGAGCATCAAGATTATGTTGGGTAAACCTACAGAGATAACCAAACCAAGTTAGTGGGAACTAATGAACGTTTTAGACCAGTAGCTGTGGAGCCTGCATGGGACTGGATAGGCTCTCTGCATAATTGAGACAGTTGTGTAGCTTGATCTGCTTAAGGGGACCTCTGGCAGTAGGATCAGAATCCATCCCTGGTACATGAGCTGACTTTTTGGAGCCCATTACCTATGGTGGGACACTTTGCACAGCCTTGATCCAGGAGGAGGAGCTTGGACCTGCCTCAAATGAATGTACCAGACTCTGCTGACTCCCGATGGGAGGCCTTACCTTTTTGTAGGAGGGAATGTGGGGTAGATTAGGCATGGAAGGCTTAGGGGTGGGGAAGAGGGAAGAGAGGGGGATCTGTGATTGGTATGTAAAATGAATAAAAAATTTCTTAAGAAAAAGAAATAAAGCATTGGAATTAAATTATCTACCTAGGGAATTTTCTTACAGGTTATATGAAGTCCTAGCTCCTGATGAGCATGTAGACACATCTATCATTTTTACTTTGCTTCAAATTTCAGTCACTCCTTCAGTGGCAGACTCTCTGCTGTCCTTGTGACTGTATTTTGTGAAGGCTAGACTGAACAGTCTTGTTTTCATGACTTTGAATATTCTCATCTTTTCATGTGATGCGTATCCCATGTCTTCCTATGCTTATAAGAAACACAAAAACACAGAAAAATATCCGTCTTGTGTTTTTTGACCCAGTTGTCTTTAGTACCCATGGGCAGATATTTCACAGTCTGCAGTGCAGAAACCTCAAGACAGCTGAAGCTGTCAATCATTTCATAGAGCTAATTATCTCAACAGTTTCACTTGGAGGACTTGGGGGTAGTTTTCAGATATAAATCTGACCTCCCTCCCCTAAATAATGTCTGATGCTTTAACATCAATTATTAAGTCTTTTGTAAATACAATCATAATAACTAGGAGCTTATTTAGGGCTTAGTCATAAAGTTGACTACATTAGTAATTAAGAATAGCAAAAAAAAAAAAATTCACTAAGTCAAGAGTGGTACATCCAAACTTGAGTCACAGGTATGTAGACAGGATTAAGAGGAAACAAGGGACGTGGATTGGCTCCTTTTTTTCCCTCCCAGTCTGGGCAGGGAAGCCATGCTGCTAGGGGCTGGAAGTGGCTGTTCACATTGCCTCGACAGTCGGAAAACAGAGAAAGGTTATGGTGGTCCTCAGCTAGCATTCTGTTTTTCATTCAGTGTGGGTCCTCAGGCACAGGATGGTGTGGCCCACACCAAGGTTGCTCTTTTCACTACTGTTAATTCAATCTAAGAACTTCCTTACAAACATACAAAGGAGTATGTATCCATGACAGTTCTAACTCAAGCTGACAGTGAACATGAACCTTCACTGGAGGTGAGGAACCAGAACTCAGCCATTTCCTCCAGGCTGTGGCAATTATAAACTCATTCAGCGCATTCTTCCAAGCGGGAAAGGTGTGTGCTCTGCAGGAATAATGACAGATTAAGTTACACAAATGACTGACTGTAAGAAGATTGTGCTTTAGTAAATTTATCATATTGTGGTAAAAACCAGATTGCTGGATGGGAAATTTCATCAGAACATCCACGAAGAGAGGGCCAATCATTTCAATAACACCAGAGATGCTTTGAAACTCCAGGATAAAGGATTTTGACCTTTTTTTTTTTAATTGTTGTTGTTCTTTCTCTCCTTGTTGAGAGTACCAGAATCCATAGGTTTGTAATCGCTATATGAATGTATAAAAGTGTATTTGAGAATTATATTCTAAATAAGTTCCAAAAGTATCCTGAGCTGGGTGGATGACTCAGTTGGTAAAGTGCTTGTCAAGCAAGCATGAGGATCTGAGTTCAGGTCCTGAGAAACCATGTAAGGCAGGGTATGGCAGCATGTGACAATAACTCCAACTCTAGGGGTCAGTGATAGGTGGATCCTGCTGACCAACTGGCCACCATTCTAGCTTAGCTGGTGAGATAAAGATTAAGTAAAAGACCCTGTCTCAAAAATTAAGATGGAGAATAATTGGGAAAGATGTTCAATGTTGATCTCTGATCTTGTATGTCTAAACACAGTTATTCTGTACATACACATATGCACACCCCTACATAAATCCACATGTACCACACACACACAAAATATTATATAAGCAGAAGAAACAGGTGAACAAAATATAGAAACTTTACATAATTTAATCACTACCTGTATTTCTAAATTAAGGATACCAATAGGACCTCAGACCAGAGAGGTCACCCAAGGTCACATTCTTTAGAGTATCTTGAATTGAAAAAAATACTATTTGCTTTACTGTAAAAGTTCAGAAATTTTCAAGAGACTTTAATTAAGAATTGGCTTTCTAATATAAACAGGGAATACTTAAGGTACATTTGTGAATATTACCAATTATATTCTACTGTTCAAACATTGTATGCCAAATATTATGAAAGTTAAAACATAAATTTCACTCAAAGCATAATTTTGATTAATGTAAAATCAACCTCACACATCAAGCTTCGAGCAAAAGCTTCTGGAATGTAAAATTCTGATGTTTGTGGGTTATAACTGAAATTCAAATAGAGAGGATCCCTGCTAGAACTGAATTACTGCAGTCTTCCACAAGCTGAATGAGAATTTCCTCTACAGTTGATAGTGAAAGTTAGTACAGAATCAAGAGCCAGCTAATCAGATACAAGTTCAATGGTAAATCTCTAGCCCTGATGAGACTGAGTAAAGCCAAGCTAAAATTTGTGTTTCCTTCCTTTATATTTTGAGTCTCCTCTTATGATAATTGAATTCTGTTTCAGATAGCTAAGGAGATAATTTTGGATGGATTTTAAGAAATGGTATATAAATCTAATTTAAGCAGAACCATTCCTAAGGTAAACAAGGCAATTTGATAAATATAATCTCAGAGCTGGAGAAATAGCTCAGAGGGTAAGAGTACTCCCTGCTTTTGCAAAGGACTGGAATTGCTCCAGGCGGTCTCCTGTGCCTTTGGAGACACCTGGACTCACATGCACACACCCACAAACACACATACATACACCGATGCAATCATTTATTTTTCTGGCATAAAATACAGATTTTCTAAGATTGTGTGGCTCATTACCATGTCTAATGTTGGCCTGGCACTGGAGGTTCTCAGAGGTCCACTCATCTTAATTTAAACCACAACATTTTGTCACAGACCTCTGCATGAAGCAGAGCTGGAAGGGTCACAAACTACAAAATCATTCCAACTTCAGTCACAGCATGGCCGTCGAACATCTACGTAGGACCAAGGTAATTAATTCATCTCTGAGAATTAAGCACTAGTTCTCTCCCATATAAAATGGAGCCAGTAGCATTTTAAGTACAGACTTGTGTTGTGTAAGACAATTGTTGCGTTGCTTAATGCACAATTCTTTGGTTATACATAAACACGTAATAAACAGCCATTACTGTGCAAAATCCTGGGCTTCATGAGATTTTCTTCACATTTCTTAGAAATGTCAGCCTGAGTTCACGGGGACAGATCATTCCTTTCACATTTTCCCTCAGCTCACATTTATATTTTTGAGTATGATTTCCATATGTAAATGTCTTGCGTTGGCATTTGACAGACGATGGATCCATCAAGGGAAAGTGTTTCTTTCACTTCATGGAAAGTGAATTTCCGATATTTCCCAGATGACAACGGTCGGAGGTTATATCATGTTGCACTTCTGTAAGTACACAGAGTACAAGGTGAGACAATACAAACTCCACTCAGTTGGTGGAATGCCAGCTTAGCATGCACCAGGCCCTCTGTTCAATCCCCAGTACCACAGACACCAGGTGTGATGTTGCACACCTGCAACCCTAGCATTTGGGAGGTGGAGGCAGGAGGATCAGAAGGTCAAGGTCATGGTTGGCCTCAGCCAGTTTCTGTCCAACCTGTCCTACATGGAACACTGGCTCAAAACAAAACAGAAGGCTCCACTTATAAATGTAAGTCACCAAAGGTCTTTCACCTTGATGCCTATTAGACAATATTTGGAGTTGTGGCTATTTTTCAATACTTATTTGAAACTATTTCATTATGTTTTCCAGTAACACCATTTTAAATATTTCACACTTAGCTGACCTTAAAATCAGCTATCTAAGAGAGCAGGCATATCAACTCTGTTTAGAAAGAGAATTATTTTAACAACTTGATCATGTTCAAATAGCTGGTAATACGTCTTGGTCATATGTTCTTATGTTTGCAGTGTATGTGCATGAATATGCATGTGTGCAGAGGCCAGGGGTCTATGCCGGAAGCCTTTCTTTATTGTTCTATATTTTATTTTTTTTGTGGCAGGTTTTTTTTTCTTAATATTTTTATTGATCATTTGGGAATTTGATGTCATGAACCTCAAGAACACTCACTTCCAGTCCTCCTGGGTTCGAGCTCTACTCTTGTTACCCCCTCCTCCAATAAAAGAAGAAAATGAAAAGAAAAGTCCAATTTATGTTGTCCATATGCTCACTGGAGCACAGTCAAATTCCAGCCCCTTAAAGGAAACTGAATCCTTCCCCACCCACACCCTGCCAGAAGCCATCAATTGTGGAGAGCTACACTTCAGCATCTTTACCACAGTTTTTAAGAGTTCTCATTGAAGGCTTTTTGTCTAGGCTGTTATTATTATTATTTTTTTTTGGTGGGGGGAGGTTCAGAGTCACAGTAGTCTTCTAGGTTCTTCTTTCTCAGCTGTGAGTCTGCAGTCATCAATACCATGGCAAGTAGTTTCTTTACCCTGTACTGTCAGTGAGAACACAGATAGTGGACTTACACACGTTCTTGCACTGAACCTAGAACTCACTGATCAGCAGGGTTGTCTGGCCAGTGACTCTCAAGGGTCTTCCTGTATCTTCCTTCTCAGTGCTGATTAAAGAAAATGCCACTATGCTCAGTTGTGTGTGGGGGGGGTGGGAATTTGGGGGATCCAACTCAGATCCATGTGCCCTCATGGCTAGTTCTATGCAGACAGAGGTCTTCCCCTGAACCTCCTATTTTTATGTAATTCAGTTGTGTTTTCTAAACACCACAGTGCACGTACAGTTAACACATTGATAACTGAATATAAAGGAGACAAGATGTTTAAACTAGAAACTGAAGTGGAATCTGAGGTTCCATTGGAATCCTTAGGTGGGGCTCACCTCTCTAATGTAGCAAGTAGTGTTTAGCACTGGATCAAGTTTAAGACTAGGAAGTACTGGGCTGGACAGCTGGCTCAGCAGTTAATATTACTTGCTATTCTTGCAGAGGATCTGGATTCAGTTCCCAGTACTCATGTCAGATGACTTACATTGTCTGTTATTCCAGCTCCAGGAGATCTGATGCCCTTTTCTGACTTAGTAGAGCACAAGTCTTGCAAGTAGTACACATACATACATGCAGCTACTCACACATACACATACAATAAATATTATAATAAAATAAAATAAAAACAAGAAGGAAGATATTATGATCTTTCTTTTTTCTTTCCTCTAAAGCATTTGATTTTTCTGGCAGAAAAAGTCAGGATTCAGGACCGTAGACATGCAGCCAATTTAAAATAAAATTCTTTTAAATTTGAAAACATTCTCTCTCTCTCTCTCTCTCTCTCTCTCTCTCTCTCTCTCTCTCTCTCTCTCTCGAGTGTGTACAAGGATGAGTGTGTCTGCTTGTGTGAATACAGAGGCCATAGACTGACCTTGGGTGGCTTTCTCTATCACTTTTTACTTTATTTATTGAGAAAAGTTCTCTCACCAAACCTGAAGCTCATAGATTTATCTAGATTGGAGGCCAGTAAGCCTCCAGAATCCACAACTTTCCATCCCTATGTGCTATGGTTATGGGCACAAGCTGCTGAGAACTTTTTTTTTTCCTGTGGGTGCTGGGGATCCAAATTAAGGATACGCACTTTACCCACTGAACCATCCCTTCATCCTTACAATTAATCCTTAGAAAAAGAGAAGAATGCAGTTCACAGCCAACTACGTGTAAAAGCAAGCATTTGGGACAGTGATGGGTTTAATGTGGTTGGAAGTAATGAACCAGGGTAGAGAGCAAACACTCTGAAGATGTCAGTGAGCTAGGAGGGGGAAGCATATACACACCTTGATTTCCAACTTCCATTCCTAATTTCCTTTGTGGCAGTGTGTGGAACTTGTGGTAAGAAGAATAACACCCAAGACACCTTCATCTTCATCCCTGTAGTGGGTGAATTAATACGCAACCCTAAATAACCAGAGCAACTGTATTTACTTTTCTTATTGAGACAAAACATCTGACCAAAGGGACTGAAGGAAAGAGGGCCTTATTCTGGCTCACAGTTTGAGGGAGCAATCCATCATGTCAGGGGAGACACCGATGCGGGGGCACAGGGTCACATGGCATCCACCATCAGGAAACAAGGAGGTGAATGCTGGTGTTCTATTTGCCTTTGCCTTTTCAGTCAATGTGGGATCTTAGCCCATGGAATGGTGCTGCCACATTTAGAATAGGTCTTTCTGGCTCAATTAAATCTGTCTAGAATCTCCCTTTCTTAGACATGCCTAGAGGTTCCGCTCCTAGGTGATTCTAGATATGCTCAAGTTGACAACCATTAACTACCACAGAAAGTTCAGATGTGTGGCTCTTGGGGCTTAGATGCTGAGGTGGGAGATTTAAAGTGGATCATCTACGTGTGCTAAGCTTAATCTTAGAAGTCAGAGGTGGAGAGGACAAGTCTGAGAAAGAGACATGATTGTGAAAGAAAGATCCGGGCATTGCATTGTTCCTGGCTTTAAACCAGGAGAGGGGAGACCACAACCCAAGGCACCAACCTGCTCCCTCTTATGGGTTTATGTCCTATGTCTGTGCTAATGAA
Organism: Peromyscus attwateri; assembly: GCA_902168425.1. NCBI lineage: Eukaryota > Metazoa > Chordata > Mammalia > Rodentia > Cricetidae > Peromyscus > Peromyscus attwateri. The sequence goes on along the minus strand of CABHPP010130306.1, from coordinate 27,014 downwards.
GGGCCTTATATTGTTTCTACACACAGACCTATTATACCTCATCAAATCCAAATTCTCTTTATCAACCTCCACATCATACTCCACACCCTTGTCATCTCTAGTAATTACTATCCAACTTTCAAATGGGAATTTTTAGCTTCTGCATATGAGAGAAAATAGGAATTCCTTGTTTTCCAACATGGGACTATTTTATGCAGTGTGGTATCCTCCAGTTCCATCTACTTCGCTACAAATGATGGGACTTCAATCCTTTTGTGGTTGTTGTTGTTGTTGCTACATAATATTCCAGTGTGCTTTCCGCCTCCACTTTCTTTACTTTTATGGAAACTAAGCAATTAGGCCTGTATTTATGCAGAGAGCATTGCAGTTTCTCCTTTTAAAGATATCATTTTATTATTTATCAATGTATGTAGAGGATGGTATGTATGCAGGTGCTTGATAGACACTAGCTTCCAATCCCCTAGGGATGGAGATATGGGTGGTTGCAAGCTGCCTGTCTTGAGTGCTGGGAACTGAACCCTGGCCCTCTGCAAGCTTCTTAACTGCTGAGCCATTTCTTCAGTCCTAGCTTTGTAATCTAACCACCCAGAGTAATGATATTTTTGACAACCGTCATTCGTTCTCACAAAAGTTCCTGGCTTAAAATGTAGTCTACTGTGTACAGAAGGATGTGGGTAGCAGACCAGAGGTAGTCCCATCATGGAAGAAGAAATGGGCAGGGCATGGTGGAGTGTGTTCCCGTGAAGATAAAAGAAGACATGGGGATAAATGACACTCTAGGAAGAAGATACACAGGAAAAGGAAAATGCATTTGTGATTTAATACAGAAATAATTGTCAAAAATCCCCGAGAATGATGACTAAACTCTGTGAACTTCATAAGAGGCACAGCTTTCTGAAAATAAAATGGTTTCATATTGGATCCAAGCAAAACAGTTGACCAGGTGGCTCACTGAGTAAAAATGCTTACTGACAAGTCTGGTGACTTCTGTTAAATCTCTGGGACCTACATGGGAGAAATGCAATGGACTCCTGCAAGTTGTCCTCTGTCCTCATCATGCACCATGGCACATGTGTCCTTTCTCACTTGAATAAGGAAGTATAGTATTTTTAAATCTCTGCAATGAATTTATGGAAAAAGTCTAGACAGATGGATTAATTATTGTCAGGCCCTCTATTATTGAAATAGTAATAAGACATTGCATCCACCAATGGGAGAGAAATCAACATTTTGAATGCCATTATTTGATTTAACAGAAATCTCTTTTTTTACATCTTATGAGCATTTATGAATTTTTAGATATTTACATTTGCACTATGTTCTCATTGCATATATTCATGCAAATTAAAATCATCAGAATTTAAATAGAATTTAGCCATTTTAAAAGGTAATTTTAAACAGGTAATTTACACAAACTCCCTGGAATATATTACGATGTGTATTTTATACAAATCAGTAGCTCACTAGATTCCATGTTGAGGCCTAATGTGATCTCACATCCTACAAGTGATGCACATGGTTCATAGAGTCTCATTCTGTATAGATCAGGATGGTCTGAAAGCCAGTGCCCTCCTGTCTCAGCCTTCTGAGTGTCAGGATGCAGGAATACATCACCCTCCCCTGTAGCTGAAAGTTTTCCTGTGTCCCATCCGATCTGTAGCTGCTCAGACCCAAATAAACACACAGAGGCTTATATTAATTACAAACTGTATGGCCATTAGCTCAGGCTTATTAATGACTAGCTCTTACACTTAAATTAATACATAATTCTTATCTATGTTCAGCCACGTGGCTTGGTACTTTTTCTCAGTTCTGCCTTGTCATCTTGCTTCCTCTGTGTCTGGCTGGCGACTCCTTACTCAACCCTTCCTCTTCCCAGAATTTTCCTCATCTACTTGCCCTGCCTATGCTTCCTGCCTGGCTACTGGTCAATCAGTGTTTTATTAAACCAGTGTACAAAAGCATTATCCCCAGCTACAGCACTCCCCAGCTGCCCTGTCTGTCTTCCTGCCCTAACTTTAGTATGAATTTTTCTAAGAAGATGCAGAGAAAAATAAAGTGTTTCTCATGAGAATTACTAAGTTAGGGATGAGACAGAATGAGTTTAACATTTTTGTAATGAACCAGTCTTTCATTAATGTATTTGAATGCTATTTTTTTGAAACATCTAATGATTAATACTACTTACGTGGGTAAAGATCTTGCTTTACTCATACTGGAAAAGAAAGTTGACTCGTACAATTTACATTTTACTTAAATTTATCATAATGGTTACTGGACTTAGAAACTTGGCAGTTTATGTCTCTGATATAATATCATAAAAAAACAAAAATTTGCCAGATTAGATTTTTCAAAGATTAGCAGGTAATCTGGGGGAGAAATCTCACATACTGATTTGGGATGCCTACAGGGAACAGTGTCCTTTGTGTTAAAATTCTAATTCTAAATTCAAGAAATATTTTATGTGAAGATTAACATATTTTGAGAACTTCCTGTGACCTAAAACCTTTTGCTTTATGACAGCTTTCTAATCTTTACTTTCAATAATTTTCCAGAATTTTAGTTTTTATTCCTTTTTAAATTGAAATAAACTTATTTGTGTGTGTGTGTGTGTGTGTGTGTGTGTGTGTGTGTGTGTATGAGAGAAAAAGAGAAGAGCGGGTTGTATGTGTTCCTGTGTGTGTGTGTCTAGTGCATGTCGGGAGGCTGGAGGACAGCCCTCAGGAGTCAGCCCTCCCTTTCCACCATGTGAGTCCAGGAGTTGTACTCAAGTTTCTCTGTCTTTATCCTGTGATCCAGGTCACCAGCCCTTATTCTTATTCTAAATCTTAAACATATTCATAGTCAACAAAAGGAAGTAATGAAAAAAGATTAATGCTATAGAGCCAATAAATAACAAGGAGTGCTAGATATTTAAAACAATATTTTATTGGTTGTTACCTGAGATTGGAAGTGGTTTCGTTATTTTTGACTGCTTCTATAGGTAATCTTGGCCAGCAAGAGTGTGTTACGCAGATCTTATGAGTATAAACCCTCTATTTAAGTAGTTTAAGTACTTCATTTTTCCTGTTTTTATCTTTTTTTTAAGTCCTTACAAAATTCCATATTATCTTTAGTAAATAATCAGTAAGTTAATAACAATATTTTTAAAGTACCTATAATGAGAGTCATACTTTTCCTTTGGATGGGACAGCCACTTGGTTCACTGACAGAATAGAATTTTTGGAAATGCACCTAGACCAGACAGCAAGAGGCAATGTTTACTGCGGTCTGAGTACCTGACTGGTAGACTGACTCCCATGGAGACGGCAATCATTCTCAAAACCCATCATCCTCATATGCATAATCTATCCCCTGACATATACCAACACGCCTGCTAAAGGCAATGGGTTTCTTCAGATAAGAAAGATACTTGAACAATTTAGGGTCATTCATTCAACAGCCGATTCCAACAGGCTTACTTTTAGTCTCCAATGCTGGGAGAGGGTAAGGAGTTGCTAAGTTACTAGGTTCCAGGGCTTAATTAGTTTCCTCTGCAGTAATAAATAAAGGGGGCAATAAAGCAGCAGGCATTTTCATTTATTTCATGAGTCTTCCATTAACCAATGTATGCATATTTAAGGAAATAAATCATACTTTGTCAATTTCTAGGTAAGTGCAGTCTCTGAATCATTAGCTGCTTTACCTGAGAAACATGGGATTCTGGAGAGCGATGGCCTTGTGCTGTCATTAAGGTAGATGGAAGTCTGAAAACAAATTAGCATTGAGGTTTCTACTCCTCCAAGCTGCCCTCTAAGACAACACCTTGCATTTCCCAAGTGAAGAATAAACAAGAAAATTGAAGACCAGCTTTCACAGATGATAGGTAAGCTCTTATCTCTAACTAAGAGATGGGAGAACTCTATTCACTTCCAAGGTTAACCAGAGGTCCAGAGATGGCAAGAATGATGAACGTGGGGGTCAGCCTGTGTCAAGGCTTCTGATCTCCTACCATTTCCAGAAAACTTCAAGGAAGTGAGATAAAAGATGACATGGTAGGATGCTGGAGAGATGGCTCAATGATTAAGAGTATGCACCTCTCTTCTAGAGGAGCACGGTTCAGTTCCCCGCATCCCCACTTCCCTGGCAAATAACAACCACCTGTAACTCCAGCTCCTGGGGATGGGATGCCCCCTGTTGGCCTCTGTGGGCACCTGCAAACTCACACACAGATCTTAAGTGAAAAAAACAAAAACAAAAACAAAACAAAACAGTGTTTATCAGTTGAGCAAGTATGTCTTAAGCTAAAGTTTATCTCAGTCCATAAAAGTGTAGATATGAAATGTCTATTATGTGATATGTGGGTTAAGTTCCTTTTAAGTAAGATTACTTGATTTGAGATGGTCATAAGATTACATACTCTTATAAGTAACATGTGACCCTGGGGCTAGGTTATAGTTTGTAGAACATTTTCTAGTAGGCAAGAAGACCTCAGTTCCATGCTAGTGCCTGAAAAACAGAGCATGAGAGAACACGCCTATAATCCACACTCTTGGGAGGTGGAAGCAGGAGGGTCAGAAGTTTAGAGTCATCCTTTACTGTGTAGCAAGAGCAAAGTTAGCCTGAGCTATATGAAACCCAGGCTCAAAAAAGGAATCCATACATAAAAATCTTATGTGCAAACAGCCAGCTCATGCACTAAGGACAGGTCCTGGTCCCACTGCCTGGGGGCCTCCCAAACAGTTCAAGTTAATCAACTGTCTCACTGGGGGGGGGCGAAGGAGGGAGGACAGGGGAATCCGTGGCTGATATATAAAATTAAATTAAATTATTTTTTTAAAAAAGTTGTTGACAGAACAAAAATCTTACGTGCAGATCCTGGTGGTGACCAGAAGAGGGCATCAGATCGCCTAGAGTTGATATTACAGGTGGTTGTGACATGCCTTATCCAGGTGCTAGAAATTAGACCTGGTCCCCTGCTAGAGCAGCCAGTGCTCTTGACTGTGGAGCCATCCCTCCAGTACCATTTTCCTTTCTATTAACTGGGTCCTAGGAAGAACAAGAGCTTTAACTTAATAAAATAACAGCTCAACAAAGATGCCTTTAATGGATTGACATTGTCGACTGATCAATGAACTTTACCTAGGCCCTAGTTCATTCAGAATTCCTACAGGGTTTTGTTTTTTTGTTTTTTTTTTCCTCCTGATAGTTTTTTGGGCATTTACTTTTTCTTCTTTGGTTGGAAAGTCTCTCCATCTAGTGCTAAAATGTTTTGTGATTTTGCAAAAATCCTTTAGATATGCTTTGCGGTTCTATTTTTTTGATCAATTTTATTGATCTTTACAGAAAAATAGCTCCATTTTATTCATTTCATTTATTGTTTTCTTGTTCTCAGTTTCAGTTTTTTTATGCTCTTATGCTTGTAATCCCCTCCTCCATTTGCATCGTGTTCGTTTTATAATTCTTTTTCTATAATAGGTTCCTAAGGTCATGGCTGAAAGTACTGATCTGAGCATTTTGCTTTTAGCTCATTGCATTAGCTACTTGTTGCTGTGAGAAAACACCTGACAAACGCCTCTTAAGGAAGGAAGGATTTACTGTCTCACAGTTTAAGGATATAGTCTATCATGGGGTTGGGGGGAGGTGTCCTGGTGTCAAGGGCAGTGGCAGGATGGAGAGGCAGCTGGACACATGGTATGCACAGTCAGGAATTGAAATATTGGTATTCAACTTGCTTTCTCAGTTTTCCCCTTTTAATTTGGTCAAGAACTCTTAAGAAGATGTATACTCGACACTCAAATCTCAAACTCAGAGCAAGTCTTTCTTCTTCAGCTAAACCTCTTGAAAATGTCTTCACAGAAAGTGGCCGGTGGGTGTGTATAAGTGACTCCAAATACAGTCAAGACCACAGTGAAAAGTGATCCTCACACTGCTGTGTGCAGCTGAGACAGTAAATGCCCCCACAATACCTTTGTTTTTAACACATTTTACGTTGAATTTCTATGTTCGTTCACCTCATTGTGTATTTTTATTCTCTTCTGTGACTGCCTGTTTAACTTTTGTATTATTTGAGACTGTATATTTCTAGTGTTTAAGTGTCTGCAGATGTTTCTTATCTCTACTATTACCTATAAATGCCCAGTGTTGACAGTTTCTTAATTGCTTCTATCTAGTAGTGTGGTTCCTTTCCTAGATAAACACCTTTATGTTTGCTAGGATCTATTGTTTTGTTTATTTGTTTGTTTGTTTGTTTTGTTTTGTTTTTTTATTTCAAAACACAGTTTCTGTGTAGCCCTAGCTGTCTTGGAACTTGCTCTGTAGACCAGGATAACCTAGAACTCAGGGATCCACTTGTCTCTGCCTCCCAAGTGCTGGTAGCAAAGGCATGCCCCACCACACCCAGCTTGCTAAAAAATACCAAAAAGGTTGTGTTTAAAACGTCTAGAGGTGGTGCTGGGGAGATGGCTTAGTAGTTCGGAGTACTTGCTGCTCTTGTACAGACCTTGAGTTCTGTTCCCAGCACCTGCATCTGGGGGCTCACAGCTGTCTGGAAATCTAACTGCAGAGTATCGATGGCATTTTCTGGCTTTTTCATGCACCTGCACTCATGTGCACATGCATGCATACAGACACATACTCATACACATAAATAAATAATAAAATCCATCTCTAAAAGCCCCAAGTTTGGGTGAAAAATGTCTAAGTATGGCTTAATGTGGCATTCACCTACAGTCAGATTTACAAGGCTTAGGCAGGGAGATCAGGAATTTGAGGCCAGCTAGAGCTAACCTACTAATACCTTGTCTCAAAATCCAAGGACTCGGGATTAAGTTCAGAAGAATTACCCTTGTATAGTATGTCCAAGATCCTTAGTTAAGTGACCAGCAGCACAAACGCCCAAACCAGGAGGCGCATCAGTGTCATTCCACTTTGTCTGACTTGGTTAGCTCTAACATGTAAGTGAACTTGGAGCAGTCACACTCATCTCACCTAACTACAAATGTTCCTTTTCCACTTATACTTACCGCAAAATACAGCATAACACATTCCAAATGGTCTCTTTCAGTTTGAAACCATGTGTTTACCAAAACAAATTTCTGTTAATTAAACACTACAAAGTAATGTTGCTCAGAAGATCATCTGAAATAATAGATTTTCTGTGAGTTTTGAGGCTGGGCAAACTGTATTGTCTAACAATGTTTTATCATCCCAATGATATGGGAGGAACGTAATTAGAGTATCTTTCATAATACATCTGTTTAATGCTGTTTAGTGTTTCAGACATTTTAAAAGTCAGCTGATGGGCTTAAGGAAATGACTGAGTCAGTAAAGTGCATGCTCCCAAGCACAGGGACCTTAGATCAACCCTCAGCACCATGTAAACGTCCAGTTATTTTGCTGGGAGCCTATAACCTGGAGTTCCAGGGCAAAGGCAGGAGGATTTCTGGGGCTTTCTGGCCAGTCTAACTGAATCAGTGAGCTCCAGGTCCACTGAAAAACTCTCAGAGATTTATGAAGATACCACTTGTCAATGTCCGCACAGTTAAAGATACACTAGTTTAAGAAAAAATTTTGGGCCAGCAAAATGGCTTAGCAAGTTAAGGTGCTTGTTTCCAAGCCTGATAACCCGACTTTAATCCCTACAAAATGAAGAATAGATTCCTGCAGGTTGTCTTCTGACCTTCACTTGTGTACTATGACATGGGCATGTTTGCGTGCAAGCACACACACACACACACACACACACACACACACACACACACACACGCATACACTGAAACATAAAAAGTAAATCAGTATGTACCATTATCTTTCATCCTACTCTGTTCTTTTATGCTATGTAATTACTGATGAAATCATGAATTAGTGATTTTCCTGAAGTATTTGTAACCACAAACAACACTACAGTTGTATTTTTAACCATGAAGATTCCACTGAATATTGGATGCAGGCCTAATATATATGACTAAATACCAGAGTCAAAATTAAAATATCTAAACTTGAACTGGAGAGATGGTTCATTGGTTAAGACCACTTGTTTCTCTTTTAAGGGACCAAAGTTTGTTTCCCAGCACCCATGTAGGGATACTCATAAGTATTTGTAACCCATCTCTAGAGGAGTCAACATTCTTTTCGTTTTTTTCCAGGAGCTTTCATATACCTACACACATAATCATACTTTAAAATAAAATTCAAAAAATTGACTCTAAACTTTAACTTACAAAGCACACATTAAAAGAGCTAGAATTATCAAATTATTCCCCAGGTGTGTGAGGTGGACTAAGTCTTCTGTAACCTGCTACATTTGATAAGTGTTGATTGCACTCCAGGCTCATCTGATTTATGTTATGGCCCAGTATTACAGAACATTAAAAGTAAACCTCTTTTAAAGTTGACCTTCACTCTGCCAACACCAGCTATTTCCAAAAGGCTTTCAGTTATAATTTAAGATTTGCTTAACTGATAAATGTTTCCAGAATCCATTAAGGTCTTAACTACATAATATATAGAAGCTGCTGTGTTTTTAGTGTCTCCAAAGGTTTATGTGATGGAGTCTTAATTTGTAACATAGCAGTGTTGGGAGGGGGGACTAGTGGGAGGTGTCTGGATGGAACATTAATGAATGCTGTTCTAGTTTCATGTCTGTTTCTGTGATAAAATACTTTGATGGGGGAAAAAAAGCAACCTAGGGGAGGAAGGGTTTATTAGTCTTACAATTCCTCATTACAAGCAACCATTGTGAGAAAGTCAAGACAGGAACTCAAAGGAGCGCTACTCGTGTCTGGGAGTAGACAGAAAATAAATGCATCAATGGTCATTTTCTTTCTTGTTTCCTCTGCTTGGATCAGTTTTGCTGCTCTTACACAGTTCTGAACCCTATGGATAGGGAATGGTGCCACCAACAATGGGCTGGGTCTAACTACATCAATTAACTCAGTTGCAACAATCCCCCATAAACATGACCACAGGTCAACCTATGTAGAGAACCCGTCAATGAAACTCTTCCCGGGTAATTCTTGGTTGTGTCAAGCTGACTGTTAAAACTAACCATGGAAAATGAGTTTTATTTTCCTTGTGAATAATTTTTCTCATGAATTAGCCATCATGGTCTCCTTTTCTCTTTCAATTCATCCTCTTCCTTCCCTTCCAACTTCACTTTTTTATGAAGCATAATGACACAGTTGCTCAACCTTAGACTTCTTGGCTGTATTAGCTACTCCTCTCATTGCTATGACAAAATCCTTATCCAAAGCAGCTGAAGGAGTGAGGGTTTATTTTGACTCGATACTGAAGGACATCATGGTGGAAGGTTATAGAAGAAGGATGATGAGGAAGCTGCTCACATTACTTCCATGAAAGCAGGGGATATAAATGCTGGTGATTAGCTTGCTTTTTCCTACTTATTCAGTCTGAAACACAAATCCAAGGGATCATTCCATGTACTTTATGAGGGAGGTTTCTGTGTTCAGTTCAACCTTTTTCAAACATCCTCATAATCAGGGGTGTGTTTCCATGTTGATTGAAAATCTCATCACGTTGACATGGTTAACCATCACACTAGAGCTGTGGATGATAATGACTCTCTTTTAGATACTCTTCTTTTCAGAATTACCCAGTCCTAGACTCTCTATCATAGCAACAGAGGTCAGACTGTCATTTGTACAATTCTGTATCACCTCATACAGCAGACATTTATCAGAAATGCATGTCACATCAGTAAGTAACAGGGATCATCAATAAACTGGGAAAAGTGCAAAGGTCTGTATGAGATTTTATAGTAAAGGAAAATGAATGTCAGGTGTGATGCAGAGAGTTTGGACTCAAGACTCATGTTTCTGTACAGGTAGATTTTATAGCCATTGTGGAGAAAGGGTAAGGCCTGCAGTGGCTACACATCCTATATCCTGTAGCTTCCTCTGGAGTATTCTTGTCAGACAAGTGTCTCACTGAGAAAATCAGCTTCTATATAAAGTAACTCTAAAAGCTAGAGCTAACACCTGCCAGACATGAATCCCTTTCACTTACCCTTGGTACCTAGATTAATCCTATGCATTAATTCCTGAGTATTTTCAGTCAGTGACTGTTGTTTGATCCATATATCCATCCAGAGGACAGTAAGTAAATTATATGTATTGTTCTTTAATCAGCAGAGGGAAGATTTCAGAGAATGGGTCCCAGGGCTGCACTATTGCTATTACTTTCTAAGCTTCTTCTCTTACCCTTTTCCATGTATACTATAATTGTGTTTCCTGACTGAAGATAGAATCATGCAAGAAAAATCAGTGGGATATAGTGACCAGGAGAATAATAGGAAAAAATTAAACCAAACATTTTGAGGAAAACAAAGTGAGAAGGTTTTTATTAGCAAATACTTCACTGTCATCATCACTACATGTCTGTGACTTTTAGTAATGTTTTTGAAACCAGTGCTGACCCTGAGAGACATCTGAGAGAGCAGGAAGAACCTGAGCACATTGAAGAGGGACTTGAGAAGCATAAGGCATCAGCTTCCAAATGAGTCTTCTTGCTGTAGATCAGCTCAGGGGATATATCCTTATGTGTTCAGTGGCATTTAGTATAAACTGTAGGGATTGGTTCATGATGAATCCAAACTTAAAAAAATCTAAGACTAAACCAATAAAAAGAGAGGCATTACTGTGTAAAACTTCACCCACAATTTCCTCCCTTCTGTAAGGAGGCTGGGCTGTCTATTTTTTGATTTGATTATTTCCTTCACCCTAGAAGGTGGGTTTATTTTTTTCTTTTCTTTTTGGTTTTTCAAGACAGGTAACAGCCCTGCCTGTCCTAGAACTAGCTCTGTAGACCAGGCTGGCCCCTAAGTCACAGAGATCCACCTGCCTCTGCCTCCCAAGTGCTGGCATTAAAGGCATGCACCACCACCACCGGCCCCAAGAATTGGGATTTTTGTTGTTGTTGTTGGTGGTGGTGTTTGGGGAGGGTTTTGTTGTTGTTGTTTGTTTGTTTGTTTTGTTTGCTTTTTGGTTTGGGGTTTTATTTTTTTTTTTTCTTGGTGTTTTTGAGACAGGGTCTCTCCGTGTCCTGGTTGCCGTATAACTCACTATGTACGCCAGGCCAACATTCAACGCACAGAAAGATCTGTGACTCTGCCTTGTGGGGGCTGGGATTAAAGGCTTGGGCCATGATGCCTAGCAGGAAGGCTTGTATTTGACACTTTTGGGGGCCTTCCCCCCTTCCCCACCCCTGTGCTGATTGGTTCAATTCAGAAAGTTATTGACTTTAATAATATCTTTGAGGGTTCCCTTCAGGCTTAATCTCCTCTCTTTAAAAGTCTTCTTTCCCCCCATTTCATGGGTTCTTTTCTCATTCCCTGACCTCTTTTCATAGAAATACACAGCAATTAGAAGCTAGTAATCATATATGGTAGAACATGCTGTGTTTGTCTTTCTTTGTATTGGGAATGTATTCTACAATTTTAAAGGTACTTTTAGGAATACATTAAATTGAGGCTGGAGAGATGGCTCAGAGGTTAAGAGCACTTGGTGATCTTGCAGAGGACCTGGGTTCAGTTAACAGCACCCTCATGGCAGCTCACAACCACCTGTAACTCTAGTTCCAGGGTACCTAACACCCTTTTCTGGACTCCCATGGCATTGCACACATGTGTTGTACATAGAGATGAGCAGGAACACAAGCATATATACATATATACAGAGAAAAATTGTAAAATTAAATGTATGAAATCAGAATACAGACACAAAATTTTCAAGTACTATATGGCTTGACATCAAGTTGTTGACAGGCTTTTTTTTTTCTGAAGAGAAAGGCAAATTCTTTTTCTTGCATTTTTTAGTGCCTAGAGGTTGCCCACCTCCCTTGGTCTGTCATGCTTCCTCTGTTTTCAGTTAAAAGTAAGTCTGAAATAATTGATCTAGCATTAGAATGTCCCACTATGATCCGATGCCTTCATTCCACATGTGTAACTCAGAGTAATTTCACTAATAATTCGTAACTGGATTATAGGTACAATTCCCTTTCATGGTAAAAGTATTTTATTCAATACTTTTCAATCAATATTTTCTGGTAGAAGATATTATTTATTTTATCAATAATACAAATTATCTTAAAATTTACTGGCTCAGGCAATAAATGATAATTAATACTCATGTACTGGGGTCAGGAACCTGGTTGCTTGCCTCTGTGGATCTCGGTTAGACTCTCAAGAAACTGGAGGGGAGTTACTGGATATTGCCTGGAATATGGACTTCTTAAATTTGACTTGGCATGCGTGGCTGCTTACACTCTGTCTTACAGTAGTTTGCACACTATGGTGTATCTTCACAGTGCAGAACATTGTAATGCTCACAATGCAGCCTTTGAAAGACAGACAGAGCTTTTGAAGTCTTTGAGCCTTTCAAGACAGACACAAACTATTCACCAGAAAAATTAGTGTGGCTGTTCTGAGCCACACTCTTTTTTATTGTCAAATCTGAGTGAGAAGCTTGGACTCTTGCAGCTGGCTTCTTTAGACTCCTCCATTCACCTCTTATTTCTAGCCATCTTTCTGTATGTTATTTTGCTTTAATAATATCACCATGCATGTGACTCTTTGAGGAATCCTCTGAGATCTTCTAGGGAATAATCAATTATAATTGGCAGGCTTAGACATAAGAACAGTGTCAAACACTCCCCAGTGTTGGAAATACCATACCTACACTTTTACCATGCTCTGTTGGTCATTTTATCAGTCCAAAAACTATGAGTGGGGTGACCATACTGGGGTGTGACTACCAAAGAGTAAGGGTCTCTGGACACTATTGTGAAGAGTAATTGAGAAATGCAGTCTTATTTATATAGCACAGATCAAAGAAAATTGTAGTACCACTGTATATACCTGTTTCTTGGGCAGTCCTTGTTTATTCATAGTTTCTCTTGATATAGGATAAGGTACTTTTTAACTTTCTCCTTTCTAAGTTTTGTGAAGCTCACTTTAATCTATTCTTTCATTAATGACTTACAATTTTGGTGTAAAAATCTAAGACTCTGCTGTCAAATTCTGGAGACAACGTACTGTGTTTTCTCATATGAATTTAAGGGATTTGAGACTTACACTCAGGCTCATATGTTAAGTTTTGTATGTGGCGTAGAGGAAATCTTCAATTTTGTATCTTGCTGTCTGAGCTTCATTTATGCAAAAGGACTCTCATTTCCCCTGTTGAACATTGCCATTGGAACACTTTTTCTTCCACCAGGAGAACACACACTTACATCTGCATCTTCAGTTCTATCATGGTGGTAATAGGCCAGCCCCTATGTTAATATAGCTGTAGTTGGAAGTTTTCCTGTGTCCCACCCAGCAGGAAAATTTCTCTCACTTGCATCCTCCAAGTAAACACACAGAGGCTTCTATAAATTATAACTGCTTAGCCATTAGCTCAGACTTATTAGTGACTAGCTCTTACACTGAAATTAACCCCTAATTCTTATTTATGCTTAGCCATGTGGCTTGGTACCTGTTCTCAGTTCTGCCTTCACATCTTGCTTCCTCTGTGTCTAGCTGATGACTTCTGACTCTCCCTTCGTCTTCCCAGCATTCTTCTCATCTGCTTGTCCAGCCTATATATACTTCTGTCTGGCTACTGGCCAATCAGCATTTTATTTATCAACTAATTAGAGCAACACGTATTCACAGTGTACAGAAAGATATCCCACAGCTTATAGCTGAGTCACCCAGCAGTGAGTTCAGCAGTAGCAGCCATGAGGGTTCTGAACTGATTCTGATATACAGGCATATAAGTATATATATCTATCATGACTTTTTTTTTTTTTTTTTACAAATGCATCTTTTTGGTACTATTGAAAATCTGTTTTCATTTCAGAGTACAGTGCTTGTTGGTCATAAGTTTGGATTTGGTTCCTTATTCCACAGAAGAAAATAAAAAGTTCATTCCAGCCGGGCGGTGGTGGCACACGCCTTTAATCCCAGCACTCGGGAGGCAGAGGCAGGCGGATCTCTGTGAGTTCGAGGCCAGCCTGGGCTACCAAGTGAGTTCCAGGAAAGGCGCAAAGCTACACAGAGAAACCCTGTCTCGAAAAACCAAAAAAAACAAACAAACAAACAAACAAAAAACAACAAAAAAAAAGTTCATTCCATATCGATTGTTGCAAGTATATAAAATACAGCTGATTGTGGCTAATTTTTCTTCCTTCAAATTTTCTAGCACACTTATTATCAAATATTTCCTATGGGCTGAGTCAAGATTTTCTACTTCTAAGACTGTGTTATCCCAAGCACTGTTTACTTCCTGCTTCATAATCAAGATTTGTTTAATTTTTAAACATGTTTTTGTATCGCAGTGTCCCAACTATAATCTCTAGTCCACAGCTGAACAGAAGTGATAAGGACACATGTCTTTCTTATTCCTAATATTTTATGAGCAGCATTCCTCTTGTCACTGTTAAGTATTATGTTCTCTGTGAGGTTCCCACCATGGTGGAGAGAGGCTCTTTATGCTTCGAGGGTTTTTTTTTTTTTAATTTCTACTTTCTTGAATATGTTTATCATGAAAATGTGACAGGTTCTTTTTCTCAGGCTATTGAGGTGATCACTTAAAAATCTCCTGTGGATCACTTATTAGTAGATGTTAACCTTGCACTGTATTTCTGTGAGAAAGCCATTTGCTGCAGTTTTTAATTCTTTTTACTTGTTGCTGGACACGGTCTGATGGCATTCCGTTGTCACACTTATCCACGTTAAAAACAGATCCAGTTGCATTTTCTCCATTCTGTCTGCTTTTGCTATGAGCAAAACAGGCATGACCTGACCCAAGGGGATAAAATCAACTCGGAAGCATTTCCTCATCTTCTGTCTTTGATGAAATTTTATGGATGATTATTGTTAATTCCCTTTTCCATGTTTGGTAGATTTTACCAGAGAAAGCATTTGAGTCTGAGCTTTCTTTTTGGATAGCTTTTGTCTGGTCAGTAATCCTTGGTGTCCTGTCCTAACCAATAGATTATATCTTCTCAAGTTTGTACTTTGAACTGTGTCTTTCTAGAAATTCATTTGTTTTGTCTAAGGGGTCTAATTTGTGTAATTTTTCATATCATCTATGTGAATTTCTGTGAATTTAGGTTTATAGTAACATCTCCCCTGCTGTTATTTTTAAGTGATGAACATGCCTGCATCCAGAGCTTCTTAGACAGCTGAACTAAGGCTTAAATTGCCAAAAGAAAAACATCCAAAATAAAATCCTGCTTTCAAAGGTTATTTTTTAATTAGATGTGAGGAATGTGTGCATGAGCACCAGAGCATGTGTGCAGAGGTCATAGGGACAACTTGTGGGAGTCGATTTTCTCTTTCCTACATGTGTATCCAAGGGATCAATCTCAGGTCTTCAGCTGCACAGCAATCATATCTCCCTGCTCAGTATCTTGCTTGACCCCCAAATGAATTCTTAGCTCACTTTTAGCTACAGGCCTAGGCTTTTTAGCCCCATCTGAAGTCCCTGTTAATCATTTCAAAATGCTCAATCCAGCAAGTAAAATATAGCCCCACACAGTATATTAATGGAGGAGGCTTGGGGAGCATTCCAATACTGATATGGAAGAGAAAAGATTAAAAACAGACAGATGTGTGAAAATACTGATAATTTAATCCTTTACATATTAGAGACTTCAAAGCATTGATAACTCTCATGACAAATAAATAAGCAGAGATGGCTTCTCAGTAAAGTAAGCGGCAGAGAACAGAGTGACCTTGGGACAGAAGAGGTCATCCGATCCCCCGGAGCTGGAATTGTGGGTGGTTGTAAGCTACCCATTGTGTGTGATGGTAACCAAACTCATAGCCTCTGCAAAATCACCAAGCCCTGTTAACCACTTAAGCCAACTCTCCAGCTCCTCCTCAGTATAAACTTTACAAGTGCTTGAATTGTTGTGAGTCCTGAACCATCTTTTTTTTTTAAATTGTTCTGTTTCATAAAATGAGCTTCCAAATGTGGGGTCCTTCAGTCCTCTTCAAAGCCCCATATATGCTTTTACTGCAGACTCTGCACTGTGATTCAGCAGTGCTTGGGGAATGCCAACCTTTCCTTTTATATGTTACATTTCTTGCTGGGATTTTATCTTCTCCACTGACTAAAATGAATCTTCAGAGGACCTATCTGTCCATGTAGGGTTGTCATGGACCTTTGACATCCTTCTGATTACCTGGAACATCTGTGTGTCAAAGCTCATGACAAGAAGGATGTCTAAAGCAGAGCCCAGGGTTAAATGTTCTTTTGTGAAGAACACCGGAAAACCTGTATTGGCAATCCTGCTCATTATTTTCCCTGACCCCTGGTCTTCCTTTTCTGCCTGTCTAGACTTCTAATATCTGACTACTTTTACCTTCTCTCAGCTAACTTTGTTGCCCTTGGTTCATCTTTCCCGAAACAAGTAAAATACCAAGATATTCATATAACTCTCAGCTTCCATACCTTCCAGAACCTTCCTCTTGATATGGTATCTAGATTTGTCCTGTTCTAGTACTATTGTTGTTTTAAACAATTGGATTATTACATCTCCAACAATCTGAGAAGAAATATCATTTTGTACCAAGTTGAGGAGAAAACACTATCAATAATATTGAGTAACTTGTTTGGGGTCGTATGGTTATAGTGGAGGTAGGAGTTTCACCCTTTTTCTGTCTGACTTCATTACTGTTCTAAGTTTACTATATTTATAAACTTGTTCAAAAGGCATATCATCTGGGGATGTAGCTCAACTGGTAGAGTACCTATCTAGCACTCATGAAGCCTAGCATGTGACCCCCGACAATGCATTAACCAGGTAGCAGCTGTGTACATCTCTAAACCCTGCATGTGGGAGAAGGTAGAGACAGGGGTATCAGAAGTTCAGGGTCATCCTCAGCTACACAGTGAGATCAAGGCTAGCCTAGACTACTCGAGAGCACCTGAAACAAGACCAAGGACTGATTTTATTTTTATTCATCTATTTTAAGATTTATCATATATTTCTTTTGGGATTGGTCTCGGGTTCCAGAAAGAGCAAATGATGAAATTAAAGTATGAACATGTTTGAAAGGAAGATTAGAATTTTGTGAAGTCACTAAGCATTTTATCTGTATGAGAAATACATACACAGACACACTCACAAACACACACAAGTGTACCCACTCACAAATACACAGATGCATGCACAGGACATTTTATAATTTAGAACACCTACTTATTTAAGACTATAATTCATAGCCTTAACTCAATAAATAACTTAAAGGTTGCTGTCTTCTGCAACAAGCACAAAAATTAACTAATGGCCAAAGAGCCTGGGAAATTTTTTTTCAGATTCTATTTATTCAATTATCATTAATCACTTGAATATGAAATCCCCCCTCATAAAAACTTAGGATTAATTGTGGGTATGATTAAATAGGTTCTTTGGAACTGTAAAGCATGTTGTAAATATAAATGTAATTATTTTTACTCAATAATTGTGTGTTCATATTAAATTTTTGCAAGGTATAATATTTTTCATTGAACAAACTAAAACTCTTCTCCAAAAAAGGAACTTAGTTATATGAAAATGTTAGAATTTATGCATATTTTGTAAACTTTGTATTTAATTTTGTCATTAGCTAAATTTATGGATATATTTTAAAGGTTAAATAAACATAGGCATTTATCTACTTATCTAGCCTTTCTTCTCTTTAAAATTACTCACTATACATACTTTAAAAAAAGAATGATGCATTCTTGTATTGGTAGAAAATGTCAATGTGCAGCTGGTCTTGGTAGCTCACACCTGCAACCCTAGTGTTCAAGAGGTTGTGGCAAGAGCATTGCCTGGAGTCTGTGGCAAGCCTGTGCTACACAATGAGCTTTAGGCTAGCCTGGGAAACAGAATGGAATCTGTGTTGAAAAATTAAACACATAGCTGTTAAATGCCAATAATATTTTTCAATATAATTTGATTCATTCCTTGATGTTTTCTTCAGAAATTATCACTTGATAATTATGAATTTTAATACATTGTTTTAGGATTAGGGAAATGGAGTCCATTTAAAATCAGTTACCATCATTTTATTCAACTTAATA
The DNA here is from genome assembly GCA_902168425.1 of Peromyscus attwateri. Lineage (NCBI taxonomy): Eukaryota > Metazoa > Chordata > Mammalia > Rodentia > Cricetidae > Peromyscus > Peromyscus attwateri. The sequence continues at coordinate 8,958 of CABHPP010130306.1, read as the reverse complement.
GATCAATATGTATTTCTTTCTGGTGCTATATATAAAATAATGGTGAAATACCTCCTTAGTTTGATTTGGCTATCTCTAGACCATTCAGTTTAAAGAGTGGCTCTTACTCTCAGTAGACTTCAGCCTCATGGTTTATAAAATGAGGACAATTATGGACCAGAACTGAGATCTGTTATGTACTCACTAAATTGCCACTCCTTAGGTGGAAGTTCCTCTTTCCTGAATTATAGACAATCTCACTGCCTTCCAGATTAAATTTGCTCTTCTATTTACAGCTTTCCAGTAAGATAGTTATTCAATTGCACTGGTACTAATTGTCCCATGCTAATTTATTTTGTTCAACACCTCAAATCTAAAGTAAAATCTAAACAGAAGGCATCAGAGATAAATTTACCAATCCAAGTCACAAATAATGGAAACATAGTTTTATTTCTGTCACTACCAAAACTGCAAAATAACTTGAAATTTCCACTAAAAGTTCACATTTCATAGCATGATTTAGTTACTGCCCAAAAGCTGAGAGGATGGCATTACACAATGGTAATCAATGCTATATTCCTTCTTGTGTGCCATTTCAGAAATATGTGTATGTCTGTGTGAGAGATCAAAGGCAGGATACATGCATTCAGACACATTCTTTCTACCACATCCAGGACAATATTGATAATCTAGAAGGTATACTAAACCAGCCAACTTCCTCTATCTACCCAAGTATCATTTTGTTGGAGCAATAGCAGCTAAGGCTTGGAAGTATACAGCAGATGACAACTAGTGTTTGACAAGTCAACCAAACAGATGTGTAACTCCCTGATGGGAAGCCCCACCTGGCAAAGCCATGGGGTCACTGACTGTGGAAACTGGTTGTTTTCTGTCTGTAACTTTGTCCGGTACCGCTGCTATGCCTCCCTAATAAGAACAGCTGTGGGGTGTTTTCCACAGCCCTCTGGTAGTGTATTTTTCCATCTTTGGGCACACATTTAGCTGTGGATTTCTGTTTAAGCTGTATAATTCTGATGAACAGAAATATTACCAGAATATTCTTCTCTACTGACACAGGAAAGTAATAGTATTCTCAGTCTCAAAGACAGCCTTTTACACATTTTGCAAAGACCTTAGAACAAGTCCAAAACAGACTAAGCTGCCCCTACAGAATATACACAAAGACTAATTCCCAGGTGTCATTTGTTGCTAAATTAAGGCCAGGCTGTTTACATTAAGACATAGTCCTCACAGTAGCTCCCTTTCTGCATGTACCCTGACCACTCAAGGTTCAGCCAATTGTTTACTGTCTGGGACCCCTCACCAACTTAGAGCTACATGCATGGGTCAGTGTGACATTACTAGCCTAAGAGAAACTACGTGACTTATCTTGTGTTTTGAGAATGGGTAGGGCCTTGAAAGTGTAACTTATAATTGTCCAGAGTTTGGCTATGAGAGAACAGCAGCGATGGTGTGGAGAGAGACAGTTGTGTAGAGCTATGTGAGAGCTGCTGCAGAATGTGAGTGAAGTGTGTGTGTGTGTGTGTGTGTGTGTGTGTGTGTGTGTGTGTGCCAAGTGAGAGATGAAGAAGAAGCGTGAGAGAAATATGAGGGAGTGAGGCAGTGAAAAAGTGAGTGAGTAAAGCAGGAGTGAATAATCTAGAAGTATGTGTGTGAGTGAGTGAGAGAGAGAGAGAGAGCTGTGTGAAAGAGCTGCTGCTATGTAGAGGAGCTGTGCCTAGGAACTGTGTAAAGGGCTGTATGATGAGGGAGCTATGTAAATGAGATGTTTAGCTGTGGCTGTGTGGAGATTTGTAACTGTGGAGGCAAGGAAGATGAAGCTGTATAGAAGAGATGTAGAAGAGAAATGTATGTAAAAGATAGATGTCTAGACATGTAAAAACAGATGAAACTGTGTATAGAGATGTATGGCCATATGTGTGTAAAGAAAGATATGTAGTTGCTATGTATAAAATGCAGCAGTGTGGAGACAGGAAGAGTCAGAGACCCTTTTTAAGATGAAGTAAAAGAGAAAGTTACCATCAGAAAGCGTGTGTGTTTTCTTATTTTTACCAGTCAGACAGATAGAAACTTATTCCTAGTTTCCTATACCTCACTACTTTGAGGCATTCCTTTTATTGCCCTGAGCTGATCATGGGAGCTAGTCTCCCACAGTCCGCAATAAACAGTATTTTGAGAGGAGATTTTTTTTGATTCATTAGTGGGACTACTTTACAATTTTTTAAAAAGATTATTTTAATTTTATTTTTTTTATTATTTATTCGGATGTGTCTGCATGTGGGTTTGTGCACATGAGAACAGACCCTTGCTGAGTCCAGAAGGTGGTGTCACGTCCCTTGGAGCTGGAGTTAGAGATGGCTATGAGGCTATTGACATGGGTTCTGGGAAACAAGCTTGGATCCTCTGGAAGAGCAACAAGTGCTCTTAACAGCTGAGTCGTCTCTCCAGGCCCCATAGCTTCTTTATAAAGTGTTTTCAGTGTAATACTATGGATGGTGTATGCACATGGAAGTCGGAGGGCAGCCTTGTGCAGCCATTTCTCCTGCCATCTTTACATGGATTCTGGAGATGGGACTGGGGTACTCAGGCTCACACAGTGAGTGCTTTACCCACTGGGGCTTCCTCAATGGCACTACTTTCCATATTTTCTGTTCTTACAAAATTTATTATGTATTTCAGAATTCCAATAACATAGAATTTCTTATGCTGTACCTTTTTTCCAGTCTTTTAAGAGGCTGTCAAATTGTCTTCCAAAATAAGTGAACCATTGGATATTCCCGTTGAACAGTGAATTAAGGTTCATTTTTTTTCACATCTTAATGTACTTGGTTTTAGTCATCCTGCTGGATATGCAGTCGTGTCTTAACAAGGCTTAGATTTCCACCTCTCAATGACTGCTGACCCTGAGCAATTCTCACTGGCTTAGTGGATATGTGCATATTTGCCCAGGAGAAATGTCTTTGCCAACCCTTCCACCATCTTTTATTTAAGTTACTTCCCATTTTGTTGTTGAACTATAGTATAGCTTTGTGTGTTCTGGGTAGAGACATCATCGAAGATGTGATTCATGTTTATTTTTTTACTCTTCTGTGTGGAGTCTTTTTGGTTTATTGGTGCTGTCCTTAGAAACAGGAAAGATTTCATCCTGAAAAAAGATAAAAGTATGTTGTTTACAGCTATAAAGTTCCCTCACTCATCCTATATTTAAGAATACATCATTTTGACTTGCATTTCCCTGATGTCTAAGGAAGTTGAACATTTCTTTAAGTGTTTCTCTGCCATTTGAGATTCTTCTGTTGAGAATTCTCTGTTTAGGTCTGTTAAACTCTGAGATTTCACCTTACATCTGTCAGAATGGCTAAGATAAGAAAAAGACAAATGAAAACTTATGCTGGAGAGGATGTGGAACAAGGGGAACTCCCTTCCATTACTGGTAGGAGTGCGAACTTGTATAACCACTTTGAAAATCAGTATGTTGGTGCTGTGGATGTCACTCTGTATCAATAAACACTGATTGGCCAGTGACCAGGCAGGAAGTATAGGCGGGACTAACAGAGAGGAGAATTGAGGGAACAGGAAGAAGGAGGGGGGACACTGTCAGCCACCTCCAGGACAAGCAGCATGTAAAGATGCCGGTAAGCCACAAGCCACGTGGCAAGGTATAGATTTATAAAAATGAGTTAATTTAAGATATAAATTAACAGTTAGCAAGAAGCCTGCCACGGCCATACAGTTTATAAGTAATATAAGCATCTGAGTGATTATTTTATACGTGGGTTGTTTTGGTTTCTCAGAAAATTGGGCATCAAGCTATCTCAATACCTAGCGATACTACTCTTGGGCATATACCAAGAGAATGCTTAATCATACCACCGGAACATTTGTTAAGCTATGTTCATAGCAGCTTGTTTTTGTAATAGCCAGAACCTGGAAACAACCTAAATGCCCCTCAACCAAAGATTGGATAAAGAAAATGTGGTGTATTTACACAATGAAGTATTACTCAGCTGTTAAAAACAATGACATCAGGAAATTTGCAGGCAAATGGATGGAACTAGACACAATCATCCTGAGTGAGGTAATCTAGAACCAGAAAGACAAACATTGTATGCACTGACTCATAAGTGGATATTAACTGTAAAATAAAGTATAGCCATGCTCCAATCCATAGACCCAGAGAGGATAGGTAACAAGGAGGGCCCAAGGGGGGACACATGGAACTTCCTGGGAAGGGAAAACAGAAGCTGTCTTCTGAGTATACTAGGGATAGGTGAGGATGGGAACTTGAGAGATGGGGTGAAGGTGGTTGGAAGGGGGAGTACTGAAAGAAATGACTGGGAATGGGGATGTTTCAGGGTCAGGTAGAAAATTGATGCAACAGAAACTCCCATGAATCTATAAGGATTCAAGCTAAGACTACTAGCAATAGTGGATATGCGGCCTGAATTGGCCCTCTCCTATGATCAGATTGGTGACTACCCCAATTGTCATAAGAGAGCCTTTATCCAGTAACTGATGGAAACAGATGCAGAGACCCACACCCATACACTATGCCAAACTTGGGGAATCCTGCTGAAGAGAGGGAGAAAGGATTGTAGGAGCCAGAGGGGTTAAGGACATCACAAGAAAACCCACAGAAACAACTAACCTAGCTCATAGGAACTCGTGGAATCTGAACTAACCACCAAGTAGCCTACATGGGACCAACCTAAGCCCTCTAACTATATGTGCCAGTTGTGTACCTTGGTCTATTTGTGGGACTCCCAACAATGGAAATAGGGACTATCCCTAATGCTTTGGCTGGCTTTTGGAAACCTAGTCCTTATACTTGCCCAGCCTATATACAAGGGGAGGTGCTTTGTTTTACAGAAACTTGATATACCATGCTTTGTTGATATCCACAGCAGGCATGTTTCTGAACAGGAACTGAGGAGTGGATTGAGGTGAATGGAAGGAACAGGAACTGAGGGAGGAGGAGAGGTGAATGGAAGGAAAGGAGGGAGAGGAAACTGTGGTTGGGATGTAAAAGTAAAAAAATAAAATTAAAAAAAAGGAAAATAAAAAATACATCATTTAATGTCAATGTATACGTGAACTACTAATGCGTTGTTTCTGTTATTGGTTTGCTATTATATTCTACTGCAGTCACAGAACACACCTAGTATTATTGCAATTCCATCCATCTTCTGCAATTAACTTCTGGCCTGATATATAGTCTATCCTGAAGAATGTTTTTTAGGTGAAAGGAATGTGTACAGGTTTGAGGGTAGATCTCCTGAATAGCACATTCATAGCCCTGGGTTATCCCCAATGCAGAAAGAAAGCCTATTCTGCTGCATTACAAGTTCTCCAGATGTCTGTTGAGTCTTCATGGCTTTTGCCATTATTCCGTACAATGTAGTATCCCCAACTATTATTGGATGCCTGTATCTTCAGCTCTGCCTGGTTTTGTTTCATGTATTTGTGGTCTCTGTTGCTAAGTAGCGATACTGATAGGCAAAAATAGTCTCTGCAGATGAAGAACAATTTCTTTTTTGGGTATTTTGTGAGATATTCTTGCTCTTGAAGCAATGCCTCAAACTTGGGGAGATCACTTGCATCTGCTTCCAGATTGCTGGAGTTATAGGCATGCCTTATCATGCCTAGTTTAACAAGAACACGCTTAAATGATAAGAGGTTTGATCTACCATGAAGGAAATAAAGATTCAATTTTAAATAAATGAAATAATAGAGATATGAACAAAATAGCAATATTTTCACTAGATCAAAAGAACAAGAGAGCCAAATTAACAAAATCAAGAAGGAAGGAGGTGGGCGCCAGCAGTGGTCTTATAGAAATAGAGGAGAGTGAAGGTCAAGGGCTCTGTTCAGAATCTCTGACATCTTAACTTCTTTAGGGAACAATTCCCTTGATTTCAGCCCCCTGATCCTAGCCTCTCATACACAAGCTATTGTCTCCTCTTTCTCATTTATCTTCAACTTCTTATGTTTATTTGGATACATATAGGTCCTTTAAAAATGTTTTCATTATATGCATTCACTATAAATGTCACAGATTGTTTATATATTGTTTATACATATTATATGCATTCATTATGTTACATAAAAACAGATAAATACAAACACATATTGTACATATAGCATATTCCCCCCATATTCAGTATATTCTTTTTTCTACCCCTTCTATGAGTCCCCTCTGATACTTCTACTGTTGTATCTTATATGTGAGTTTCATTTTTGTACATGTAGATTTGTAGATTTTTTTCCAGGAGCATATATGAAAGGGGTGGATTTACTCCAATGTATATTGTTGACATTTTTTTTGTCAAGAATCAGTTGAAATAACTTGAGCGTAGTTTGTTAATTCTTGAAATTCATCAATGCAGCCATATAATCCTGGGATTTTCTTTGTTGGGAGTTTTTCTTCAATATCATTGCTCATTATCTTTTTATAACTAGTCTTATATAATATAGTAGTAGATCATTGAGGCCTACCATAATGTATTTTTCAGATCTGTTTGTAATATAGGCTTGGTAAGTTTCCAAAAACATGGATTCTGTCAGGACTTTTTACCCTATTACTTCATCAGTGGAGGGATCAAATATTTTCACAACTTATTCTACCATTTTCTGAGACATAACTCCACATCTGAGTATCTCTTAGCTAAGGACTGTGCATTATCTTCTGATACATGAGGTTAGCTTCTGGCAGAGACATTGCATTTGATGTGGTTCAATTCATCATTACAACTAGATAAAACAATCTGAGATAATGGCCAATTTATGGAGTCTCAGTACTACTCCTACAACAATAGAAACAAAAATATCACCTAGCAAAATTGCACATGCTTCTGCCCAGAGCAATTCCTTTGTATTAGTGTATTGAATCTCATCTATCAATTGTAGAATTGCCTGAAAATTTGTTTTTAATGGATCATGTAATTACATCTTAACAGAAAGAAAGATTTCTATTAAATGGAATTTATGTCTTTCAAACTTTATTTCAGTTTTAAGAGCAAAAAAGATTACAGAGAAGTTATTTTTTTGAAATGTAAAAACATATTTCACCAAGGTACAGGTTCTAGAGCCATTTCTTTAAAATAGTGTTTTAAAAGACATATTATTGTACTTTTAGCTATGAAGGTGTCTATGGATGCACTCTTAGCCACTGAGTCAGCTTCTTACCATATGGCATTTTGCTTCTTAAAGCACAGTTAGACAACTTGAAAGGAAGAATTATCAGCAAGGTGAAGGATCTTATAGAAAACAAATTAAAAGCAGCCAATTTCATTCTTTATCTGTGTGGTTTATATGATTTGTGCTAGACAGTCCTGTATGAAATAACTGATTTATTAATCATTGACACAGGACACCATCTCTAGGAACTGAAATAGTTGAATGTGCCTTCCTTGAAATTCCTGAAATAATGAATTTCTAAATGAGAGGATTGCTGACAAATTTTATCTCTCTATTAAAAATGTCTGGTTTTGTTTAAACATGAACATTGAGCTAATGACATATAACCCAAAAAATGGCTATTTTAAATGTGTATTACTGGATAAATTATATCTACAAAATGACTCATGGGAAATTTTAGCAAAAATTACATCTTCATTATTAACAGCTTTCAATTATGAATTTGGAAGAACACAGGATTGTTACTTGCTGGGTGTGTAATACAACCAAGAGTAGAAAATGATATAATGATATTTTCAGTCAACTGCAGCTGTTTAAGATGTCAAAAATGTTGGTTACATTTTTGAGTTTTTAGTATTACAGTGTCTGCTAAAGCCTATGCTCTAGAGCTGTGCAGTCACATTCTTCTTGTTTCTAGATGCTTCTGAGGCAACTGGTCTCTAGAAAGCAGTTCATCACCTGGCACTATGGACCATCAAAATGGAAAGTCAGTTTGGTTCCATGTTAATATTTTAGAATTTTGTATTGTTTAGGAGATTTTTATTTTATTGTTTTGGTTTAGTAAATTATTTCAGCTAGATATCTTCAGATTTATATAATTCATCTAATTTAGAATGCATTGAATGTATTCAAATGAAAACTGTAAACATCTCAATCCAGTAAGAATAGAGTCTCTATTACTTTACCTTCTCATATGCTGCAAAAATATTTTGTCGTATAGCAAATCAGAATGCACCCCAAAACATGGGAGAGATGTAAAGACATCCATCATTTAGACTGACAGAAAACATCTGACTGATGGACTGGAAGGGACTAGTAAAAAGTATCACTTGTGAACAGATTGACTCTCTTCTCCATGGCATACATAAAACTGTAGATAGCTATCATGGGTGACGATGGTCCATGCCCATATGGGCAGTTCTAACAGGCCCCACATCTTGATGTGTCATGTAATTTTCTGATATGGATAATTGGGTTATTGACACATCACTATTCGCTTCCAACACAAAACTGACTAAAACACTCCTGATGCCCATCACCTTCTCAAAAATAGTCTACTTTAGGTGTATGATGCTGCTGGGAAAGAAAAATGCACAATATGGGGTCAACGTGTTTTAAATTTTTTCTCTTATTGTAAATAAATTTTTTACATATAATGCGTTCTGGCTATAGCTTTTCTGTCCCCTACACCTCCTAGTTCTGCCCCACCTACCCTCCCATCTGATCAACACTGTTTCTATTTCTTATTAGAAAATAAATAGACATTTAAGGAGTAATGATAAAACAAAAACACACAAATCTAAATAGGGCAAAACCACCTAACAGAAAAAAAAAAAACGTTAAAGAAAAAGCAGTAGAAATGCATGGAGGCTCAAAGACACATATGACTAAAGGAACACACAGGAATCCCATAAAAACACAAATCTGGAAGCCATAATATATATGTATATACATAAAAGACCTGTGAGGTTAAAAAAATGCCCTAACTTAACAGAGAGAGGCAAAGACCCTTCAAAGATGGCACTGTTTTTTTTTTGTTTT
>CABHPP010130303.1:0-19011 GCA_902168425.1 Peromyscus attwateri | reverse complement strand
GTGAATAACTGAGAACAGTGATGTGCACAGAAGTTACCTTGAGTGCCAAGCACAATGCTAAGCACTTTACACAGTGTCCATGCTGTTACCACAAGAATATCCAACACCGGATAACTCATAATTAGTCTTTCTTCCCTCTAATTTTGGAGTCTGCAAAGTCCAAGATGAAGGAGCTGACAAATTATTCAGAGTCTGGTAAGATTGTGTTGTTGCTCCCACAGATGACAGGACAGCAGGAGAGGCCCGAATAGGCTTGTTTGCAGCATCTTTTGTAAGACCACCAATCCATTCAAGAAAGGAGATTGTTCTTGATTTAATCATATCACAAAAAGTTTTTTTTTTTTTTTTTTTTGGTTTTTCGAGACAGGGTTTCTCTGTGTAGCTTTGCGCCTTTCCTGGAGCTCACTTGGTAGCCCAGGCTGGCCTCGAACTCACAAAGATCCGCCTGGCTCTGCCTCCCGAGTGCTGGGATTAAAGGCATGCGCCACCAATGCCTGGCGACAAAAAGTTTTTAATTCTTCAAAACTTTCTACATGTCCTTACAGTATTTTCTTCTTATTCTCCCTCCTCTTCCAGTTTTTCCAGGATCCACCCCATCTCTCTCTCACTTCTTTTCCACCTCCAACTTCAAGTCTATAAACACCTGGTGTGAGGCCATTCTCTAAAGCATGTTGGGTCAACCTACAAGGGACCACACCCCTAAAGAATACTGACCCTCCTTTAGCAGCTATTAACCTACAGTGGCTCCTCAGCAAGTGTAGGGACCGGTGAAGCCCTCTCCCTCTGTGCTAGAAAGTTGACTACTTTTATATTGTGCAGGCAGCAACAGCTACTGTGATTTTGGAGGACTTGTCATGTCCAGAGGATATTGCATTGGGCATCAGTTCCAATGTATGAATTTTGAAAGGACACATACACTTAAATCAAGGGCAAAGCGGTGTATCAGGTTATCTACCAATAGGAAGAGAGAGATGTTGTTGCTTTCTCTATTCTTCAGAGGGTAAAATCTTTGATTTTAAAAGATGAAACAATTTAAGTCAGGTTATATATCTGGGAAGCAACAGAACTATGAGCCAAACCTAGCTCTATGTTACTGCAAGCCCTGTGTTCTTCACCCTCGTGCCTACTGCCTTACACCATTTATCTTTTAGACAGAGCTTCTGCTCTCTTTAAGACTTGAACACCTTCTCAAATCTGAAGCTTTCTCTCAGGAGCAATTTCTCCCCCAATTCTGCTGCAATCCATAACACTTTACATAACTCAGTTGTATTTGCGTTAAACTGATCAGTTTCTGTCTCCATGGCCCAATGGAGAGCTCCTAGAAGATAGGAGTTATGTTTTATTCTATATTACATTCCCTTGTCTGCTACCAGTATCAACTCTATAAACGGTGGCAGAATCAAATGTTTACACAAAGTTGTCTTTGAAGGGAGCATTTCTGTGACATATTAATATTACTGTTTCTTTAAATGCCAAGACGGTTTTGAAGATTGCAAGTGAACAACTGGAAAGTGATAGGAATAAAAAAGGAGATCATTATTAGAGACATATTAGAGGGGTATTTTCTTGTATCTTGTGGTTACAAACTTAGAGCAGATTCCTGAGATAGGAGAGGAAGTCTTTAACTGTAAATAAGGTAACATGTGGAATTTATTAGACCAATTATTTATGTGAGCTGGAAGTAAATATATGTGCATGAACAGTTTAGATAAATTCAAAGATGAAAGCTCCATAACTCACTGTTAATAGCAAATTAGAAGGATTGAATGGCTAGTCATCATTTCCTAATGACGGTCAACTGTCTTCTTTCCCATCAAAAATAAAATAAAATTTAAAATGCCCATTAGTCTCAGGAGTGAGCGCTGACCAAGGAGTTGGTAGGAATTATATTTAATAGGGCAGCTCTATTCCTTCTTGAATTTGGGTCACATCAGATGTGTTGGAAGACAGAGAAGATATCAAGATGAACAGCATTGCTCAGGCTGGACCAAGCACATCAACGACACCCCAGCAACCTTGGTTCTTGTTTCTGGGGGACATAGAGGACACTTTCAAAAGCCTGCATCAGGGGGCATCATCGGGGACATAAATCAGTAGAGCTGATAATATAAAATGCCTTGACAAAGTTAGAAGGCAAAAAATGATAATACTGACCTTTGTAATCAAATGGTCACCTTCAGCTTGTCAAGATCATGAAATTGTACCTACTCTGAGTATCAGTAAAATTGAATCCAAGACAATATGGACACCCTAAATTTTTAAAGATCTTCAAAGTATTTGGACAGTCCTTTTTTCCTCTCAGCCTAGGCTCCGTGAATCCTCCTAAAACATGTTAGAGAGAAAACATTTTAATTCAAAAGCGAGTGAGAACATAGCATTTGTTCCCTTGGTGGCTCTTCCTAGGAACTTTGTTATTAACTATTGAACAAATTGCCCCTAATAAAAAAAAACTTACTTATTAGATTTCTATATATGTATCTAGTATTATCTACTTCATCAAGGAAAGTTCTTGCATGATGTATCATATCCATTTCTTCTACAATCTGATTATTGTGCGTAATTTTACTTCCCCCAAGAACTAGCAGTTAAGTTGGTTAAATCACAATTACCAATAGAACTGCAATATAAAATTAGGCCTGTATTTCCACAGGCCCTTATCATTTTACTCAACTCTCTGTGGATATGGACAGGGCAAAGTTAAAAAATCTTAACATCAACGTAATCAGATCACCACTGAGTAAGTAAAATATCTTGGCTATAGAAGGTAATACTGCTCTCACCTGTGAAGAATGAAAGAGCCTATAAGCAAGGCTACCACTTGCTGTCCCTGTTGAATTATTAGTAGCGAAAGAACCCTTGCCCTTGGCCATAAGATATCACACTTGAAATAGATTTTTCCCAAAGAGCAGTGTGGCCATCCTTTCTGAAGGTCTATAAACTCAATAAACTGGGGAGTTCCAAGGTTTCCTGAGATTTCTAGAAATTTAAGTCCTGTGAGAATGGGTGTGCACACATATATATTATTTGATCCTTTAGAAGAAAAGCATAGTGTTCCTTTTAATCAGAGACTAATTATCAAATTATTTAGAAGAACTTGTGAGGTATTGGGCCCTATGGGAGGGAAGTGATTGTAAGAAAATCCATGATGCCTTCTCTAAATCTGAAAGTTGTATAGAATTAATAAGGGAAATGGAGAAGGGGCAATTATTAAATAAGGCCATTTACCATAAATAAGGTATACCAAATGTTACACTGTGAATCACATCTTGTCAGCTCAATCCAGGAAATCTTTATTAAGTACTTCCTATACACAAAGGCCCTAGGAAAGGTGCCCTAAGGCAGGAGTACGATGCGGTTCTTATCATTCGAAAGTGCCAGAGGATATGAAGGAGAACATCTTGTGAGTCTGTGGTGAGCCTTTGATCCCTGATCTCAGTCAATGTCATTCTAAACAGCCATTCTAGTTCACCAGGACGAATAGTGGCATCTCCATTTTGTGAGTGAGGACGCAGGAGCGTGGAGTGACATCTAACATTTTGTCTGTCAGTGGCTGAAGTTATATTGAGGAAGTCCTGTGTGGGCTCATACATCAGACTAGACCTGTTCTTTATAGATCACTGACACTTTCAACTGGAGGCAGAAGTTACCTCATCAAGTTCTGGTGACACTGTAGTCACTGATCAGATGGAAATATGAGAAACACATAGCCATGGTTGTGAGCTTTTCATAAATCTAAACTGATGAAGTTGAGATGATTCACCAGTCCAGGCAGTTACGTCCTTTAGCCTGTACTGACATTAAACATGCATTGACTTGGGGTTGCCATCAGTTAACAGTAGCATCGCTGTTTTTTTTAACTGCTTTTCTAAGTCTTGAAACTCCAAATTAGTACTCGGTATCATTTTATCTGCTTTAATGAACTAATCTAAATTTTTTGGAGACAGTATCTTACTTTGTAGCCCAAGCTAGCTTCAAGTTTATTATTCTCTTGCCTCAGTCTTCTGAGGCTACTTATATTACAGTTGTGGGTCACCATATCTAGCTGTATGTTTTTAATGGTTAGTAGTATCTAAATCTAAAAAGTAATCTTGATAGCAATCTTAATTTAGAGCTTGGTAATATGAAAATTTATGGAAACATTAAAAAAAAGAATGGCGTTCTGGATTCTTTGTCTTTTACTCTATACCATACCCAACTCCCTTTTATCCATAGTTTTGGAGAAATTTCTCATAATAGAGGAGAGTGCCTCATTTTGTGACTGCTCAGGATCCTTACCCTGATTAGGCATCTTCATGAATCCACAGGTAAAGGTCAAGTGAGGAATGAATGCCATGTGCTCACACAACACACAGCAATGTGGCGACACTGTGGGGAATGTACCACATTGGGAAAGGGTTATTGCTCCATGTCTGCTTTTTTTTCTACTTCAAGGAACAAACACAGGGCCAGGAGATGGTTATGTTGTGAAGAAAGCTCACCGCTCCTGGAGAGGACCCGAGTTCAGGCCCCAGCATCTACATCAAGTGGTTTATAATTGCTTGTGAGTCCAGTTCCAGGGGATCCAACACCCTCTTGTGGCCTCCTCAGGCACCTACATGTACGTGGGGTATATACATACTCTCAAGAACACACACATGCACATAAACGGAGAATAAATAAATACAGCCCCATCCCCTTCAATTTGCTTTACTCCATAATGTAAATCTACAGGGCACCTGCCTACTGGCTCCAACCTCAGCATCAACAACTCAATCCTCACCTCTTCCAAAACTATGCATTTCTCTGGTGAAATGAGGGAGGAAATTTGGTTTATCAGTAATGGAGAAAGTAGCCACATTGCAGAAACATTTGCCCCATGGTTCTCTCTGACGAAAGGCGAAAAACCAGAAGTGATAATGGTGGTGGTTGGTCTCAGATAAAAAAGGTTTCAGCTCTGCCTTATAGGCAAAACCATGAGCTTTTCTTCCCTAGCATGCTGTCTGGAATTTACTTCTGCCAGGCTCAGAGGATGGAGACTCATCCCGTCAAGAACAAGGAATCACAGACGTGTCTCACTTGCCATACATTGTCTTTGCAGTGCTGGCCAAGTGGTGGAACTGGTGTGGACAGGTCTAAGCCCTCCTGAAGAGGAGATGAAGCCACGCCAGGATCATCTTCACTTAGCATTTACTAAGCATCCCTTCCAATAGCATCCCTGAGGCAAAGGCTAGGGAAGGGAAGAGAATCTGCTTGTGTTCTACACCCTAGCGCAGCTCCTCATGTGTACCTAAAGATTTCTTGGTGAGCAGGCAAATGAGGAGGAGCTATAGTTCTGTGAATTCAGCTGCTCTAAAGAACTAAATGTACTGCTGCCTTTTTTTAGGTCCGTGATTTGATGGTCAAGTAAACAGTAGAAGGTCTTTAGGGCAAGTTATAGAAACATCACATCTATTCAAGCCTCATTTCTGCCCATGCAGCTCTATCCCCCCTCACTCCTCCCCTCATACTTCTTTTTCAATAACTGGAAGGAATTACACAGAAAAAAATAAAAACTTCAGAACGAAAAAAAAACATTCCAACTCAGAGTTTCTTTTATTCAAAAAAAGCTTACACCAGTTCCTGCAACTTAACTTAGCTTTTCTGTTCCCCCCTTTTCTTTTCGGGCCCCACCTACCATTGCCTTGGTATCTGCTAGCTAGGCCAGGCCATATGATCTCTGAGGACTCTCTGGAGGTCTCTACTGCTTATTCTGACCCCAAGATCCTCTGTGAGACTGCCCAAGACAGAAAACATAGATGGTGGTGTGGGTTTACTGGAAAGGGCTTGTGGAATTGTCGGTCATAAAAGGAAAACTCTAGGCAAAAACCACCCACGTATTCTACCAAATGAGGCTTATCATCATTTTTAAAGGACAAAGATGGTCCTGTTATACTTGATGCAGTGTCTTCAATTTTATTTTATTTTATATTTTTTGCATGCTGCTTTGGAAGCTGTTGGTCCAGACTGTTAAAGGAAAGAGGTGGTGCTCCACAGTTCAGCAACCTCTAATGTGAAAGTGAGTGATTTTCCTATGGAGCATTGTGATGCACCTTCCTTACTATTCATGGAGCACCGGCTGTCATAGCCTGTTCACCCTTCCTACACTGGCTCCCATTGACCTGTGACCAAATCCATGAGCAAAACACTGCAGGCCTCATAACTGGCAGCCTCATGATGCTGCAGACAGGCACCACTGCCTCCTGCAACAGAGGGGCCTGTGCCAGCACTCTCTCCTAAGGGCCCTGTCTTACTGCTCAGGGAAGCAGACCTGGGTGAGTTCTGGCCTCACTACTGGCTCCTGACCCTGCCTCATTTTCTCGTGTTCTGAGCACCACTGATTTTGTACAACCTATCATCCCTCAAGTCAGTGCATTCCTAGCACCAGGGGCAGAAACTTCTCTCTGATGGTCCCTTCTTCAGTCCCTCTTTTAAGCCTTAACTCAAATGCTCCCGCCTTCCTTGATTTATACCAGTGCAAACATTCTTTCTTCTGGTGTCCCACCATGATTTTTATGTTGACACCCAACAAGTGACTTCTGAGCATTCACCCTTGGTTTCAGTATAATATGCATCAACATAATCATAAGAATATAATGATGCACATGTGTACTGGGCACAATAACAAATCTTAGAGTCATTTATTCATGTATCACAATGTCATTTTAACATAATGATTTGCGACTATATCTTGTCTGTAACACACTGTCAGCTCCCAAAGACCAGACACTATCCTACTAATCTTTGTAAACTGTTTAATACAGTTCTTTGATCATCATACCATTAACATATTTAAATTGAATTAATAAGTTAGCCTCTGCCTCAGCTTTATCATCTTTAAAATGGGAATGAAAATACTCCAGTTATTTAAGAGCATTGCAAAAGGATAATGTAAATGTTACGTGATAAAAGAACTGAAAACGTGAAACAGTAAAATGCCGGCCAAGGATAAGCTATTGTTTGATATAATGGTACATAGTACGTGGCCAACTAATGAACTAATGTTACCACAGTTATCCAGTAGAGGGCATTGGCACACACATGGAAATTCATATTCATTGTGAAAATCTAAAACTACGCATTTAGAGTAAGAAACTCAGGTATTATATCGACAAAATAAAGCAGCTTTGCTGTGTTCAGCAAGACTGATCCTGTCTTCCACTGTTCTGTCAAACCACTTGTATGTGTAGCAAGAACTGGGAATCCATAGGTGTTTCTTGTGAATAGACCTGATGTTCTACATTCTCGAACTCTAATTTCCACTCGCTCATGTGCCCAGGGTGAGGAATGATTCCAACTGAACCGGTGGGGGGAAAGAACAGTTTGGCCTGTCCTTCACTGCTGCGGTCCTGGTGAGAGCTCAGACCCAACAGGAAGAGTGGCCTTGGGAGGGTTTTCACAGGGCTCTCATCACTGTTTCCTTCGCCTGCCCTGGCTCCCTGCAGTCTGCCCTGCTAAAACAGTGACTTCATTGACTAAACCATGACATTTGCCTCGCCTGCCTGGAGTACGTCTCCCAGAGATGGGGGGAGGGGCGGAGGAAGATGAGTGCGCAGTAGGGGTGCCCACTGGGCCCAGTCGGATCTCACCACTTGATTTGGAGCCTGCTCTGTTCTAACCGGGAAAATGATATCAGAGTATGCATGAGTTGTGGCATTTGGTCCTGAGAAATTCAGCATTTACGTGAGGGAGCTAGGTATCATGTGGATAAAATTTGGAGGATCTAAGGAACGTTTCCGCTGCGGCTGGCACTGGGCTTAGGAGATACAGACGATAGAAATATGATGCTAAGCTAAGATGAGATGTGTACCTTTGCCTCAGTGTCATCCGCAGTATGGACTAGAGAATGAGGAACCACGTGGAAGCAACCGAAACCAGACAGATGTAAATGTGGTCGTAACAGGTATGACTGCAGCCAGATATGCGGTCACACTTATTTCCATAAACACAAATTTGTTCTAAGGATGACTAAACCAGGGAACAAAGCAATCATCATGTGAATCTTACAGCTGCAAGACACGCTGGCCACATGGAAAAAATGCGTTCAGATGAACCGGGCAGTTTAAGAACAGACAACCTATACGCGCGCGTGTGTGCGTCTGATCATGCAGCAGCAACCTCTGCTCTCCTAGGTTACAAAGCTCATCCGTCTCCATCTGCTGCCAACACTATCAGTCCCTCTTTGGATTACCTTCCTCTCTTTGCCACAACGAATCCGCATCCTTCAATTCCCAAGCAGAGGTCAATCTTTTGCATGCTCAAGTGCTTTATTTCCTTGAGAATTTATGTATTTCAACCATTTCACATTTGTGACTCTCTGCTGCTGCTTTTATCCAGTTTGGATTGATACGTAATTCAAAAAATATATATATATATATATATATATATATATATATATATAGAGAGAGAGAGAGAGAGAGAGAGAGAGAGAGAGAGAGAGAGAGAGTTAGTATCCAGCAAAGACTTACTAAAATCCCTTCCTCCAAGTGTGTAGAACAGGGTAGGGGTTCATTAAAGGGCCCCTGAGAGGAAAACACAGAACCTCAGAGATAAGGAAAAGTGTGTTTGCTTTTCTGTTTTCATTCTTTTTAAACTGCTTCATTGTAAGATCAGACAAAAAAAAAAAAAAAGGACTTACATGGCTTGTAAGAGTTGCATTTTGTGGCCAATGAGATGATGACTCAGTGGATAAAGGGCCTTGGTGTCAAGCCTGATGATACGAGTCGTATTACTGGAGTGCGCATGGGGGCCAGAGTGGAACTGACTCCTGAAAGTTGCCCTGTGACTCCATGCTGTAGTTACAGTACATGCTGGTGTGCACACACATCAACTAACGAATTAGTTAAAGTGCATTTCACATATGTACAAAACACAGACTACATTTCAAATACCAGCACACATGTACACATGATAAGACAGCTTGTTCACAGGCAACCATTCCACTTTGTAACTTGTAATACTTTAAAAAAATGTATTATTGAAATGTAGTTTACCTACTTCTTGCTGTTTTCTTCGGCAAGGTGGTCACTTCAAATTTGTAAGTTGCATGGGTGTCTTATGCCTGTGGCACTAATTATATTTCTTTCAGGCACCCCTGGTCTGGTGACAGTACAGGCTGTTCTTGATTGTACGCTGCTCTATAAGAGCTCATCTCAGAACTCTAGTGAGATCAAATGAGATACCCCCTGACAAATATCTGTGATTAAAACTTCTGTGTCTTTGGTGGAAAAGAGAGCCAGATGCTTTCGCAATTAGCTGAAATGAGGGGAGCGTTACCATGCTCCTGGGAGGAGACAGAAACTTCATTATCTCCTGAACCAAATCAAAAGCTCTACCACCTTGCTGAGAGTAAGACAGGGAAAGTAACTAATGTTAATCTGCATGAAGTGGAGTGTTGACTACGTGCCTATGTTTGTATGTAGGCATGAATGATCCCATGTGTATCCTCTGCAGCCACATGAATATATGTGCATGCATGGGTATGGATGGATGCATGTCAAGTATGGTCCCATGTGGTAGTGTACATGCACAGATATGTAAATCTGTATATGTGTTTACAGTGTGCCCAAGTTCATATCTGTATGCAAGCTTGCACATCCTATACCCATCTGAATTCCTATACATTCTAAGCATCTGTGTGCTTTACACATTTGTGAATTTTGTGTGCTTATATTTGTGTATTGTGTAAATTATGTATTTGTACACAGTTTGTACTTAATGAGATATATGCTCAAGTATGTGTGCTCCTGTACAGGCTTGTATACTATTTGTTGTTAGCACAGATGAGGAAAGTTGGGGAGAAAGGTTGAAAACACAGAAGGATATGCTCAGAGCCTGGAGGGTGATGATTTTATAAATGAGGCTTGGAATTCATCCTATAGATACCAGTAGAGCCTGGGAATTCTGACGGTAGAAGGAAATATCCAATATTGCAAGTTGTACACACATACACTATATATAAGTACAGAAAACAATATTTTAAGCCAACATTCTTACATAGTCTATGGAGTACATGTACTATTTAAGTATCTAAAATGTTAAAAAGGATACTGGAGCCCAGCAGTGGTGGCACACATCTTTAACCCCAGCACTTGGGAGGCAGAGGCAGGCAGATGTCTGTGAGGTCAAAGCCAGTCTGATCTAAAAAGTGAGTTCCAAGAGAGATTTTTGTCTAGAAAAAAAAAAAAGATACTAGAACCAGTCATCTGCATATCAGTCCCAGGGGCATGATTTAGTATGTCATACATTTAATCATTCAGCTTATATGGCTACATTTCCCTTTCATTATCTGCAAATGCATTTTTGTTATTGCTGTGGGAAGGCCTAACAGTTCTTCCTCCTGAATGAAAGGCACAAACTCTAGTGCCATGATGAACCTTATCTTCCTCCTACTAAATCTAGGACTTAAAATTGAACTCAGCTCTTAAGAAATGGTGCAGCCCAGAAATCTACCTGCTGCCCTGTGCCTTAAGGCCTGCACATGTGAGTGAAGCCTGTTTTGCAAGACCTGGAGGGATTTGCCTTCCCAGCTCTTCTGCCACCAACCACTTTCACCTCTGACTCATTCACTCTTCCTTAATCTCCTTAATCTAAGCCATTCACACAAACACAAAGGGCTGATGTCACCAAACATGTAGTTAGTGAATCTGTGCCTTTTAGGAAAGCCAACATCAAAAGACATACTTTTCCTGTTCTTAGACTCAGGGAGTGACTCATTTTGACGACTAGGGCTTTTCTACATTAATAGGTTCTGCTATACCACTGAAGGAAAAAATCTAGATGAGAGCCAAGGAAATGCTTAGGAATTCGGATCAACCCTCTGGGATCAAGTCAGTACCTGACTCTCCCTCGGAATGCTAAGCAGGCTTTGCAGAACTCCATCCTAAATGACCGGGTCTTCAGAAAATAAAGCCAACCTTCCTGCTAAACATAAATATTTTAGTTACTAAGTTGAAACACACACACACACACACACACACACACACACACACTCGCATGCAGGCTGCATGCACACACACCCACATGCACACACCATCTAAACTATTCAACCAAAAATATACGGACAAAGTCAGCACAGCCCTGCCTAGTGAGGTCTAGGCTGGGCAGTACTGTTTGTGTGGTGCCGTGGGTAGACACATCGACACTCTAACATGTGTGTGGACACTGACTAAAACAGACACAACTCACACTAGAAAAGATCCAGGCATCTCATGAATGTCCCAAGTTCAAATTTCCTAATGGAAAGTTGAATTTTGGAAAATCTAAGTAGAAAACACCATGGGGAACTACCAAAAGAATTGAGATGGTTCATTTGGTTTGGTTGAGTCACTTAGGCTGTGACCGTTGGGATGACACTGGCAGCTATGAGACAGGAATCCATTCAGATACTCCACACAGGAGGCAAAGCTTCCAAACTGTGGTGGCAGTGGCCAGGAAGAAAACAGGAAAAAAAAAGTTAGAGCTATTGACCCCGTTTAGAAATGACTAGATGTAGCTGGCGGTAGTGGCGCATGCCTTTAATCCAAGCACTGGGGAGGCAGAGCCAGGCGGATCTCTGTGAGTTCAGGGCCAGCCTGGTCTACAGAGCGAGATCCGAGATCCAAGACAGGCACCAGAACTACACAGAGAAACCCTGTCTCCAAAAACCAAAAAAAAAAAAAAAAAAAAAAAAAAGAAAGAAAGAAAGAAAAAGAAATAACTGGATGCAGTTCAGCAAAGGAGAGTGAGAATTGCTTCATAGTGCTTGAACTGAGCTGCAGTAGAAGGTAAGGAAAACTGAACACTCCACAGAGGTTTGGCCACAACCCCAAACTCTAAAGAAGATAAAGAAGAGTTCACACTGGAAGATTTGTACTTGCTTGGGAAATCCACTGGGGACATGTCCAATGAGCTGTCACATATATGGTTGTGCAGCCTGAGGCACAAGTCTGAACTTGAGGCACATACAGTCAGTTGCCAGCCAGCAAACTGAGGTAGAAGGTACGTCCCATAAATGCAATTGAAATTAACCTTGGGTCTGCCAGTTGAGAAGAGTCATGACTGAGTATAGTGGCAACCACAGAATCTACACCCTAGAGCTGGAAAGGATACAAAGGTGAAGGGGGCAGGGTATATATTTTTAAAGCACAAAAGTACAGTGTCTCAGATACTAAGAATAAATGAATTCCGTAGACTGGGAAAGCGCTTGGCCAAGCTGCTTCCCAGCTTAGTGCAGAATCCCGCAGAGGAAAGGGTCCAGGCCGGATGCTGGGAGGGATAGATTTATAAAGGAGACCAGCCTTAGGAGAGGTGATGGTTGTATGGATTTGTCACATTTCTCTGCCTATAGCACTCTTCCATAGTGTGATGTTCTGTGCAGAGTTGGCCCTGAGTGTTTTTTCAAATTACAGTGATTTCCATTAAAAGTAATAAAGAAGCCAAATGAGGTGTGTTTGATTGATGGTTATAATCTCCATGGGTACTATTTGCGTTCACCTTTCCATTGAGTGGAATACCATCTCATTTAAGCCTAACAGGAACCCAATCGTACAATAACATTATATCTTTATTTTATACCCGGAAGTGAGGTTGATGACTTGTCTAAAGTCATGCCAGGAGAAAAAAAATGGCAGATGAGAGACTTGAGGTTTTGAACTCAGATCCTGTTTCTGTTATGTGCTGAGTCTGAAACATCCTTCAGAGGCTCCTGTCTTAAAGGCTTGGTCCCCAGTTGGAAGAGACAGTCACTGGGAGGCAATTGGATCATAAATGGGCTCTGCCCTTATCTCTGGATTAATCCACTGCCAGATTTGTAAATTCACAGAATTATTGGGACATAGCACTCAGTTGTGGCAAGTAGGTCATGGGGGAGGGGAGGGTGCTCTGGAAGGATGCATCTTGTCCCAGTCCCGTTTCATTTCCTTCCCTTCTCACCTTCCCAGCTCTCAGGAGCTCCTGTAGCCTCCTCTACTGCCAGCTCATAGCCTCCATATTCTGCCTCGTCGTCCCAGGTACAAAGCAGCTAAGCTGACCATCCTCAAACGGAGCCTCCCCCAGAACTCTGAGCCCAAATGAACTTTTCATCCTTCTACATTGTTTCATCATCAGAGCCATAGACGTCCAGCCAGCACAGGTTCTTTGAATTCAAGCCCAGCTTTCTCAGTTGCGTTGTGGTGAGCACTTTGTGTTGGGACAATACAGGATCATACTCTTCAGCCATATAATATGCAAGTCCCAGCTCTGTTTGACCCCAACTTGCAGCTCTAGAAAGTGGGACTGGGGCACTGAAAGTCTCAGTTGCCTTGAGGCTGCTTTCCCACTGTGAAGCGAGGTACTCCTGGAGTCCAGTAACCACACTCGTTTTGTTTCTTATACCTAGATCCTTGACTTCCTTCATCAGGGCAGTGTGCTCAGAGCTAGCGCACCTTCCCAGTCTCCCTTCTTGCTAAGAACGGCTATGTGGATGGCTCCAGGCCCAGACCTGGCTGGCAAGCTCCAGGTCCTTTATTTGCTCTTGGCCTTCTCTTTTGGAACATACACATGGTGGCCAGAGGTGCTGGCTGTCAACATTTATAAACACAAAGACAAAGCAGACTGAGAATGGTAAAAAGAGAAACTGTGGAACACTGGAGTCGCCACCCCAGCCACAGACTGCACTCCCACTGGTATCTTAGGTGTGGTGCTCAAAATCTTTATTTATTTATGGAAAAGACATAGTCTTTTATGGAATCCTTAGCTGTGGACCAATGTCTCACTGGTCTTAAGAACACAGGTGTTGGGGCTGGAGAAATGACTCAGTGTTTAAGATCACTCACTAGCTGTTCTTCCAAAGGACTCGAGTTCAATTCCCAGCACCCACAAGGCAGCTCACAACCGTCTGTAACTCCAGTTCTAGGGGACCTGGCACCCATGGCAAAACACCAATGCACATAAAATAAAATATTTAAAAAAATATTTAAAAAGAACACAGGTGTCACACTTCTTGACTTCTTTTGGTCCTTATTTTTCAGCTTCTGGATTTGAAATTCACAGAGGCAACAAGAAATCATTTCTCTAGTTGCAGAATCACACAGGCTACTTGTGTGCAGAGAAGGTCCTTTCAGAGCTAACATTTGCACTTCCTTCAAACTAAGCGAGTCATAAGCAAACCTGTAGTTGGACTTTTTTCCATCCACTAGAAATAACTACTTGCTACAAAATAATGGTTGAGAACTTTGAGTCATGCCAACTGAACTGTGGCATTCCAACTCTGATATTTGTTAGCCGTTTGACCTTGTAGTGGCTGTCTAACCTTCCTAAGCAATCACTCGCTTATCTGAAATCTGAAAAGCATGCCAATCCCTTAGAATGGCATTGTCACTGAAAGGGAAAACTTTTATAAAATGTTTTAAAGGTATTTATGGCAATCAAAATGTTCACTAATGACAGGATAACGGAAGATTATCTATACTGCTTTTAACATGAGACACTTTCCCATAAACTAAGTCTGTCCTCACTTCCTGTAGGTGGTCCTTCAGATGGGAGTGGACTGTAACAAGCCAGTTACTATTGAATCTCATCCTCTTAATAACAGAATGGGAGAGAAACACAGACTGTCTCAAGGTGGTGTTGGTGTCAGAAATTAAGCAGAAAGATTTAAACAGGTGGCTTCTTCAGGAGCTAGAGAGGGATACAGTGGAACTGGGAGTGACAGTGATGGGCTTCAACTGTGGACACTGTTGGTTGCTTGGTTCTCCCAGAGTCTCCGGTAGCGTTAGAGTCAACTCTCACACTCAGTCAACATAAGCAAAGTGAATTCCTCATCAGCCAAAAGCCCCAGATGTGGGCCACCTCCCAATCTCTTAATTCCTGTTGCTTCTCGAGAAATTGAGAATAAACATCTCTCCTGCCAAGATGCCGGGGCTATTGTGCAGTGTCTTTGTGACACTCTTGTGCAAGGAGAAGATAACAAAGGTGAGAACTCTGATTCATAAGCCTAAGGCTACTGTTGTCTCATCCAGTGCTCTTAACCCTTTGGGAGCCTCAGAAATCTCTGAAATCAGATGCAAGTTAAAAACCATTCTCTCACAAGTAATTCTATACCCTACAAAAATTCTATACCCTTCTAAATTTTCTTATGATGTTACAAGTTTTGAGAAGGCCCTGGAAATCAGTTGTTGCATATGCTACAGGTCCACAGACTTGGGTAAATGATTTCTCATCCATAATTTCTTCTTTCTTACTGCCCACTGTGATCTATCAGATTTTTTTAAGCAGTTTGTAGTATAACAAGCTACGTTTTAGTTGCCTTCCATGAAGACTGAGCTTTCTAAATCTTCTCCTGTTTCGAGTTTGCTTTCTCAGACACTAGGTCTGTTTGGATTTTTTCCCTTCTTTTTAGAATTTTGTCTAAAGTTGTGGAAGTTTGTCAATAGGATCCTTTGGCGGTCTAACCTAGAGCTGTTGGTGCTCATTATTCTAAGATGGTAAACGGCCAAGTTAGAAGTTGCATCTAGGGAGAACTTTTCAATAGGGCAGAGGTTACACTACTCCTACCTGGTTCCCATGTCAACATAACCCATGTCTAAAGCTCTGACACTTCTAAGGGAAGCTTCTCAGTCATGACTTCTTATGTGCTCTGCTCTGATATCGAAGATGCTCTTAATACAAAATTCTTTTGCTTAAAAACAAGGATGGATAGGGTGGGTTGTAGGGGGGGTGGGGAAGGCTGGAAGGGCAGAAGGAAGGAAGAGGGGAATCTGTGCTTGGTATGTAAAATGAATAAAAAATTTCTTAATAAAAAATAAAATAAAAGGTCAAGTGTTTCTCAAAAAACAAGCAAACGAACAAACAAAAACAAAAAACCAACGATGGAGCTGAGCGGTAAGTAGCTTATGCCTTTAATCCCAGCACTTGGGAGGCAGAGGCAGGTGGATCTCTGAGTTGGAGGCCAGGCTGGTCTACAGAGCAAGTTTCATAACAGCCACATCTGCACAGAGAGACCCTGTTTCTAAAAAAACCAAAGCAAGCAAACAAACAAAAACAATGATGGGTAGATAAAAATATCAAAACTCCCATATTCCTATGCCCACCCCTTATAACAACTCGGCATATTCATGTAGTTGCTATATTAACCCTGATAAAATGGGTAAACAGTTGCTGCTATTTCACACCACGTACACTCCTTAAGGGATATTCAAATATATTACCTTGTTCAAACCTCACAGCAGCCTATACAGCGAGTACTGTTCCCCTCCATCTATGCTAGCTGAGGAAACAGAAACACATTTAGACAACAGAATAGAAGATGAGAGCAGAGGGCGTTACTACTTTCTTTACATTACTGAATTTAGTCCTCATATATTAGGAAGAAATTGAACCTCTCTACGGACCGACCTGAACAGATTATTTTGATGTGCATCCAATAGGGGCAGGGGCATACCAGGTATGTACTCTATGTAACACTGAGTAAGTGCTGAGGGCTAAAAGGACACGGGAACTCAAGTCAGCTGCCATTGTCCTGGCAGGCTCCTCCTGACCCCCTAATCAGGTTTCCCAGCACATGTCAAGGACTGCAACCCCCCACCCCCACCCCCACCCCCAAATTAGGACAGGGTCACCTTCTGGTAAACTCTTGGAAAAATGAATGCATTCTGTGTAAAAAGCTGTGTTTAGTCTACCTAACCCACTGTGCATCGCGGAGTGGCAACACGGTAAAGCAGTGGTGGATGGGCCATTCATTCTATTGAGGGAATATAATTTTCTTACCACTGTAAAATGTCAAAGATCATAAACTGAACCCATAAGGATGTTAAGTACAGTGATCCTGGGCCATAGGAGTCAAGAGATGTGCTCTTCCTGATGCTAACTTTGCCAAATTACACCCATCTCCCAGATCATTTGAATTGGATTTTTATGTCAGTTTTCGTCTCCCTCCCCAGCTTGTGGTTTGCTAAAGAGCTTGCCTAACTTCCGTCAAGTTCTCAGATTGTTTGCATGTGTGTGTGTGTGTATGTGTGTGTATGTGTGTGTGTGTGTGTGTGTGTGTGTGTGTGTGTGTGTGTGTGTTTGTGTGAAGGAAAAGCAGAGATAAGTCAGGCACTTATCTTTAGATCCCTAGGCTATTACCTTCGTTGTAATTCCCAGGTCTTCCTACAATCCAGAGCCTGGCCCTAAGAACATGATCAAATAGAAGACCCTTCTGTTTCAGTGGGTACTTTGAAATACACCTAGCTCTCTGAGGGGTTCATTTAACTTTCTTAGTAAGGCAGAAGAAGTGTGTTCCTCTGGAAGATATATGGTAACACGTTTGTGTTTGTGTGTCTGATATGAAGCAGGGGACAATTTCTTCTTGTGGGGGGGGGGGACTGTGAAATGAAAGTACAGCATTCAAATCCTTCGGTTTCAGGTGAGAACTTTCTAGAAGGAGCTTGCATAGGCAGCCCCTGATACTCATAAAAATGTGATTGTCAACCTTTCTCCTGAAGCACTGTTCTTTAGGGCACACTGAAATTTTCTGCTGGGAAGGAGCGATAAAATGGATTCTCTCACCAAGGGTTCTGCATAAGAAGAGAGCCTGGGAGTGACAGGTACTTCTAAAAACTATTTGGAAATCGTGTCCGCCTGGATTTATTTTCATTTATCAAATATTATTTTGCTACCGTACCTAAGGTGGTGTAACTAATGTCTCCAATTGCACTTCCACACACCCTGGACCTGTGCCCGCCAGCCCTGTTGGAGAAGGGCGTCAAATGACATCGGCCAGGCTGCTCTTTAATAGCCGGCGTGATTTTATTAAGGAAAATTTGTATTGCCCTTTTTCCCTCTCAAATGTGCCAAATGGACAGATTTTGATTTTTCTTGGCTGAGGGAATTAAAGACCAGGGAAGTGGCTTTGCTCCCCCTCTGGCATTTCCACCACAAGTTAGGAGGCGCCTGCTGAATCCAATCACTTTGAGCAGTTAAAATTTCAGGTTTGAATTTCAGCCATCTGAGAAATGCACAAAGCCGGGGAATTGGTGACAGTATCAGAGTGAGGCTTGTTGTCAGCAAGGACGTGTTATTCTGTTGCTACTCAGAGCTGGCCCAGGTGTGTTCCCCCCAGGTAAGGCAGGAGGCCCTGTGGAATGCCACATCTCTTTGTTGCCTATCTTGTTAGTTAAGCTGTCAAGAAAGTTGTCAGCAAAGAGACTGGTGGTGTGGGGTGTGGAGGGACACACAGAGTTTAATCCAATTAAAACTTCACTGGCTTTTCTACATTCCTGATATCCTGGCTCCAACTAGGAAGACTTGATGATTCAGCATGGGGGCATTAAGGGAGTGAGAGAAGAAAACTGTCTTAACTGTTGGTGTTGCAACAATGCACAATATAAAACACAAGACAAGGGAGAAAGGATTTGCCGTATGGAGATGAAAGGACTCGCTTTTAACTCTGTCCTCTGTGGCCTATCACGTATGCAAGCCAGGCGGGAAGGCACCTAGGAAACGTGTTTTACCACAGAGTTCTGACATCTACAAAGGGATTTGGTGAGCTCAGAACGACGATGACGCTTCTACTGCAGGCTAGATGGAGCAGTGGATTACAATACCGGGTGCCTCCGAATTAAAACAAGCACATGTGCTCAGATTTCAGTCCACCCTATCACATTGACATGTATTGACACAGACGCCGCACTTTAGTGCTGAATCTGTTATTTTTCTTTGCTCATAATGGAAGACAAGGCGTGCACACTTGGTTGACAATGAAATCCACATGAGCCGCAGACTGGAGGAAGCAATCTCAGAAACACGCAAATGTCTTCCACAGGACTTCACTGGGCAAGGCAGGGTCCTTCCACTTCAGGGTGAATGGAGGTAGGTTGAGGGGCTGAAGACCATGGAGCACAATACAGGTGCTGACTAAAGAGAAGGGCTCTCTTAGATGAAAGCCACTGATTTAGGTGGTCTCACACTGTTTCCATTTCCCTTTGATAGAACAAATGCACGTTATGAGATACGAATACTTTCAGAAACTAAGATTCTGTGTTCTTCCAAAAGCGG